>CM039608.1:23193989-23240123 GCA_022457205.1 Saccharum spontaneum | reverse complement strand
CACCTATCTTGCATGACACTAACAACGTGTCTAAACAAACTAAAACGAGATTCCTAATGACCTACGTCATATACGAGTTCCATCGGGTGCATCCATAACTATTAATGAACCTATGGTATGTTCAGTGCAAACCATGCACCTATCTTGTATCAAGATTAGCACTATCTAACGGGCACCAGACCCTCGTCACCTAGAAGTACCATCTGATGCGTCTCAAACGATTGATGAGCCAATGGTACATTTGACGCAAACCGAGCACCTATCCTACATCGACGCTAACCCTGTCTCAAACAGATCAAAATGAGTTCCACATGACCCACGTCAGTTAGGAATTCCATCGGGTGCCACCAATACTATTTTCGAGCCTACAGGACTTTTGACGCAAACCAGGCATCAATGTTGCATCAAGAGTAGCACTATCTCCAATTGGATCGAACCGAGCTTCCACTTGAGACTCGTCACCTAGGAGTCCCATCGAGTGCGTCCAAAATGACTTCTAAGCCTATGGTATGTTCGGCTCAAATCATGCACCTATCTTGCGTCAAGATTAGCACTATCTCGAGATGGACTGAATAGAGCTCCACCAGACCCTCGCAACCTAGGAGTACCATCGGGTGCGTCTAAAATGATATATGAGCCTATGTTATGTTTGACGCAAATCGAGCACCAATCTTGCACTGACGCTAACACTGTCTCAAAACAGATCAAAACAAGATTCCACATGACCCACGTCACGTTGGAGTTCCATCGGGTGCCTCCAATACTATTTTCGAGAACACGGTACGTTTGACGCAAACCATGCACCAATCTTGCACCGACGCTAACACTGTCTCAAAACAGATCGAAACGAGACTCCACATGACCAACGTCACGTAGGACTTTCATTGGGGGTCTCTATTTCCGAGCCTATGGTACGTTCAACGCAAACCGTGCACTAATCTTGTATCAAAAGTTGCACTATCTCCAAACAGACCGAACCGAGCTTCCACTTGAGCTTCGTCACCTAGAAGTACCATTAGGTCCATCCAAAACCTTGCACCGACGCTAACACTGTATCAAAATAGATCAAAATGAGATTCCACATGACCCACGTCACCTAGGAGTTCCATCGGGTGCCTCCAAAACTATTTTTGAGCTTATAGTATGTTCGACACAAACCGTGCACCAATCTTGCATCAAGAGTAGCAGTATGTCCAAACGGACCGAACCAAGCTTCCACTTGAGCTTCGTCTCCTAGGAGTCCCATCGAGTGCATCCAAAATGATTTCTATGCCTACGGTATGTTCGGTGCAAACCACGCACTTATCTTGCACTGACACTAACACTGTCTCCAAACAGACTAAAACAAGATTCCACACGACCCCCATCACTTTCGAGTTTCATCGGGTGTGTCCAAAACTATTTATGAGCCTGTGGTTCGTTCCATGAAACTATGCACCCGTCTTGTGTAAAGATTAGCACTACCTCCAAATGGACCGAACACAGCTCCACCAGACCCTCGTCACCAAGGAGTACCATCGGGTGCGTCTAAAACAATTTATTAGTCTATGGTGCGTTTGACACAAACCGAGCACCTATCTTGCACCGACGCAAGCACTATCTCAAAACAGATCGAAACGAGATTCCACATGACCCACATCACCTCAGAGTTCCATCAGGTGCCTCTAATACTATATCTGAGCCTACGGTATGTTCGACGCAAACCGTGCAACAATCTTGCATCAAGAGTTGCACTATCTCCAAATGGACCGAACGGAGATTCCACTTGAGCCTCATCACCTAGGAGTCCCATCAAGTGCGTCCCAAACGATTTCTATGCCTATGGTATGTTCGGTGCAAACCATGCACCTATCTTGCATTGACACTAACAATGTCTCCAAACAAACTAAAACGAGATTCCTAATGACCCACGTCACATGAGTTCCATCGGGTGCATCCAAAACTATTATTGAACCTATGGTATGTTCAGTGCAAACCATGCACCTATCTTGCATCAAGATTAGCACTATCTAACGGACCGAACAAAGCGCCACCAGACCCTCGTCACCTAGAAGTACCATCTGATGCGTCTAAAACGATTTATGAGTCAATGGTACGTTTGACGCAAACCGAGCACCTATCCTACATCGACGCTAACACTATCTCAAACAGATCGAAACGAGTTCCACATGACCCGCGTCAGTTAGGAATTCCATCGGGTGCCAACAATACTATTTCCGAGCCTGCAGGACTTTTCACGCAAACCAGGCATCAATGTTGCATCAAGAGTAGCACTATCTCCAATTGGATCGAACCGAGCTTCCACTTGAGACTCGTCACCTAGGAGTCCCATCTAGTGCGTCCAAAATGACTTCTAAGCCTATGGTATGTTCAGCTCAAATCATGCACCTATCTTGCGTCAAGATTAGCACTATCTCGAGATGGACCGAATAGAGCTCCACCAGACCCTCGCAACCTAGGAGTACCATCGGGTGTGTCTAAAATGATTTATGAGCCTATGTTATGTTTGACGCAAACCGAGCACCAATCTTGCACTGACGCTAACACTGTCTCAAAACAGATCAAAACAAGATTCCACATGACCCACGTCACGTTGGAGTTCCATCGGGTGCCTCCAATACTATTTTCGAGAACACAATACGTTTGATGCAAACCATGCACCAATCTTACACCGATGCTAACACTGTCTCAAAACAGATCGAAACGAGACTCCACATGACCCACGTCACCTAGGAGTTCCATCGGGTGCCTCCAATACTATTTTTGAGCCTACGGTATGTTCAACACAAACCATGCACCAATCTTGCATCAATAGTTGCACTATCTCCAAACAGATTGAACCGAGTTTCCACTTGAGCCTCGTCACCTAGGAGTCTCATCGAGTGCGTCAAAAACGATTTCTATGCCTATGATATGTTCGGTGCAAACAGACTAAACCAAGCACCTATCTTGCAGTGACGCTAACATTGTCTACAAACAGACTAAAACGAGATTCCACATGACCCACGTCACCTGCGACTTCCATCGGGTGCCTCTAAAACTATTTATGAGCCTATGGTATGTTCAGTGCAAACTGTGCACCTATCTTGCATGAAAATTAGCTCAATATCCAAAGGGACCGAACAAGGCTCCACCAGACCCTCGTCACCTAGGAGTACCTTCGGGTGCATCAAAAATGATTTCTGAGCCTATGGTACGTTTGATGCAAACTGAGCACCTATCTTGCAGCGACGCTAACACTGTCTCAAAACAAATCGAAACGAGATTCCACATGACTGACGTCACCTAGGAGTTCCATCAGGTGCCTCCAATACTATTCCCGAGCCTATGGTACGTTCAACGCAAACCAAGCACCAATCTTGCATCAAGAGTAAGACTATCCCCAAATGGACCGAACCAAGCTTCCACTCGAGCCTCGTCACCTAGGGGTCCGATTGAGTGTCCAAAATGATTTCTATGCCTATGGTATGTTCGGTGCAAACCGCGCACCTATCTTGCACTGACACTAACACTGTCTCCAAATGGACTAAAACGAGATTCCACACGACCCACGTCACTTACGAGTTCCATCGGGGGCATCCAAAACTATTAATGAGCCTATGGTACGTTCAGTGCAAACCATGCACCTATCTTTTTTTAGCATAAACCATGCACCTATCTTGCATCAAGATTAGCACTATCTCCAAACAGACCAAACAGAGCGCCACTAGACCCTCGTCACCTTGAAGTACCATCTTGTGCGTCTAAAATGATTTATAAGCCTATGGTACATTTGACGCAAACCAAGCACCTGTCCTACATTGATGCTAACACTGTCTCAAAATAGATCAAAATGAGTTCCACATGACCCACGTCACCTAGGAGTTCCATTGGTTGCTTCCAATACTATTTTCGAGCCTATAGGACGTTCGACGCAAACCATCCACCAATCTTGCACCGACGCCAACAATGTCTCAAAATAGGTCAGAACGAGATTCCACATGACCCACGTCACCTAGGAGTTCCATCGGGTGTCTCCAATACTATTTCTGAGCCTACGGTACGTTCGACGCAAACCATGCACCAATCTTGCATCAATAGTTGGACTGTCTCCAAATGGACCAAACTGAGCTTCCACTTGAGCCTCGTCACCTAGGAGTCCCATCGAGTGCGTCCAAAATGATTTCTAAGCCTATGGTATGTTCGGCGCAAATCGTGGACCTATCTTGCATCAAGATTAGCACTATCTCAAATGGACCGAACAGAGCTCCAGCAGACCCTCGCCACTTAGAAGTACCATCGGGTGCGTCTAAAATGATTTATGAGCCTATGGTATGTTTGACACAAACCGAGCACCTATCTTGCACTGACGATAACACTGTCTCAAAACAGATCAAAACGAGATTCCACATGACCCACGTCACCTAGGAGTTTCATCGGTTGCCTACAATACTATTTTTGAGAATACGGTACGTTCGACGCAAACCATGCACCAATATTGCACCCACGCTAACAATGTCTGAAAATAGATCGAAACGAGATTCCACATGACCCACGTCACCTAGGACTTCCATCGGGTGCCACCAATACTATTTCCGAGCCTACAGGACTTTTGACGCAAACCAGGCATCAATGTTGCATCAAGAGTAGCACTATATCCAATTGGATCGAACCGAGCTTCCACTTGAGACTCGTCACCTAGGAGTCCCATCGAGTGCGTCCAAACTGATTTCTAAGCCTATGGTATGTTCGGCTCAAATCATGCACATATCTTGCGTCAAGATTAGCACTATCTCGAGATGTGCCGAATAGAGCTCCACCAGACCCTCACAACCTAGGAGTACCATCGCGTGCGTCTAAAATGATTTATGAGCCTATGTTATGTTTGACGCAAACCGAGCACCAATCTTGCACTGACGCTAACACTGTCACAAAACAGATCAAAACGAGATTCCACATGACCCACGTCACGTTGGAGTTCCATCGGGTGCCTCCAATACTATTTTCGAGAACACAGTACGTTTGACGCAAACCATGCGCCAATCTTGCACCGACGCTAACACTGTCTCAAAACAGATCGAAACGAGACTCCACATGACCCACGTCACCTAGGAGTTCCATCGGGTGCCTCCAATACTATTTTTGAGCCTACGGTACGTTCGACGCAAACCATGCACCAATCTTGCATCAATAGTTGCACTATCTCCAAACAGATCGAACCGAGTTTCCACTTGAGCCTCATCACCTAGGAGTCTCATCGAGTGCGTCAAAAATGATTTCAATGCCTATGATATGTTCGGTGCAAACCGTGCACCTAACTGGCACTGACACTAACACTATCTCTAAACAGACTAAAACGAGATTCCACAGGACTCACGTCACTTATGAGTTCCGTCAGGCACCTCCAAAACTATTATTGTGCCTATGATATGTTTAGTGCAAACCGCGCACCTATGTTGCATCGAGATTAGCACTATCTCCAAAATGACCGAATAGAGCTCCACTTGACCCTCGTCACCTAGGAGTACCGTCGGGTGCACCTAAAATGATTTATGAGCCTATGGTATGTTTGTCACAAACCGAGCACCTATCTTGCACCAATGCTAACACTGTCTCAAAATAGAATGAAACGAGATTCCACACGACCCACGTCACCTAGGAGTTCCATCGGGTGCCTCCAATACTATTTCTGAGCTTATGGTACGTTCAACACAAACCGTGCACCAATCTTGCATCAAGAATAGCACTATCCCCCAAACGGACCTAGGAGTCCCATCGAGTGCGTCCAAAATGATATCTATGCATATGGTATGTTCGGCGCAAATCATGCACCTATCTTGTGTCAAGATTAGCAATATCTCAACCGGACCGAACAGAGCTCCACCAGACCCTCGCCACCTAGGAGTACCATCGGGTGCGTCTAAAATGATTTATGAGCCAATGGTTTGTTTGACGCAAACCAAGCACCTATCTTGCAATGACGCTAACATTGTCTATAAACGGACTAAAACGAGATTCCACATGACCCACGTCACCTACGACTTCCATCAGGTGCCTCTAAAACCATTTATGAGCCTATGGTATGTTCAGTGCAAACTGTGCACCTATCTTGCATGAAAATTAGCTCAATATCCAAAGGGACCGAACAAGGCTCCACCAGACCCTCGTCACCTAGGAGTACCTTCGGGTGCATCTAAAATGATTTCTGAGCCTATGGTACGTTTGACGCAAACTGAGCACCTATCTTGCAGCGACGCTAACACTATCTCAAAACAAATTGAAACGAGATTCCACATGACTGACGTCACCTAGGAGTTCCATCAGGTGCCTCCAATACTATTCCCGAGCCTATGGTACGTTCAACGCAAACCATGCACAAATCTTGCATAAGAGTAAGACTATCCCCAAATGGACCGAACCAAGCTTCCACTCGAGCCTCGTCACCTAGGAGTCCGATTGAGTGTCCAAAATGATTTCTATGCCTATGGTATGTTCGGTGCAAACCGCGCACCTATCTTACACTGACACTAACACTGTCTCCAAATGGACTAAAACGAGATTCCACACAACCCACGTCACTTGCAAGTTCCATCGGGGGCATCCAAAACTATTAATGAGCCTATGGTACGTTCAGTGCAAACCATGCACCTATCTTTTTTAGCATAAACCATGCACCTACCTTGCATCAAGATTAGCACTATCTCCAAACAGACCAAACAGAGCGCCACTAGACCCTCGTCACCTTGAAGTAACATCTTGTGTGTCTAAAATGATTTATAAGCCTATGGTACATTTGACGCAAACCAAGCACCTGTCCTACACTGATGCTAACACTGTCTCAAAACAGATCGAAACGAGTTCTACATGACCCACGTCACCTAGGAGTTCCATTGGTTGCCTCCAATACTATTTTCGAGCCTATAGGACGTTCGACGCAAACCGTCCACCAATCTTGCACCGACGCCAACAATGTCTCAAAATAGGTCAGAACGAGATTCCACATGACCCACATCACCTAGGAGTTCCATCGGGTGTCTCCAATACTATTTCTGAGCCTACGGTACGTTCGACGCAAACCATGCACCAATCTTGCATCAATAGTTGCACTGTCTCCAAATGGACCAAACTGAGCTTCCACTTGAGCCTCGTCACCTAGGAGTCCCATCGAGTGCGTCTAAAATGATTTTTAAGCCTATGGTATGTTCGGCGCAAATCGTGGACCTATCTTGCATCAAGATTAGCACTATCTCAAATGGACCGAACAGAGCTCCAGCAGACCCTCGCCACTTAGAAGTACCATCGGGTGCGTCTAAAATGATTTATGAGCCTATGGTATGTTTGACACAAACCGAGCACCTATCTTGCACTGACGATAACACTGTCTCAAAACAGATCAAAACGAGATTCCACATGACCCACGTCACCTAGGAGTTTCATCGGTTGCCTACAATACTATTTTTGAGAATACGGTACGTTCGACGCAAACCATGCACCAATATTGCACCCACGCTAACAATGTCTGAAAATAGATCGAAACGAGATTCCACATGACCCATGTCACCTAGGACTTTCATCCGATGCCTACAATACTATTTTTGAGAAAGCGGTACATTCGACGCAAACCATGCACCAATATTGCACCCACACTAACAATGTCTGAAAATAGATCGAAATGAGATTCCACATGACCCACGTCACCTAGGAGTTCCATCAGGTGCCACCAATACTATTTCCGAGCCTACAGGACTTTTGACGCAAACCAGGCATCGATGTTGCATCAAGAGTAGCACTATCTCCAATTGGATCGAACCGAGCTTCCACTTGAGACTCGTCACCTAGGAGTCCCATCGAGTGCGTCCAAAATGATTTCTAAGCCTATGGTATGTTCGGCTCAAATCATGCACCTATCTTGCGTCAAGATTAGCACTATCTCGAGATGGACCGAATAGAGCTCCACCAGACCCTCGCAATCTAGGAGTACCATCGGGTGCGTCTAAAATGATTTATGAGCCTATGTTATGTTTGACACAAACCGAGCACCAATCTTGCACTGACGCTAACACTGTCTCAAAACAGATCAAAACGAGATTCCACATGACCCACGTCACGTTGGAGTTCCATCGGGTGCCTCCAATACTATTTTCGAGAACACAGTACGTTTGATGCAAACCATGCACCAATCTTGCACCGACACTAACACTATCTCAAAACAGATCGAAACGAGACTCCACATGACCCACGTCACCTAGGAGTTCCATCGGGTGCCTCCAATACTATTTTTGAGCCTACGGTATGTTCGACGCAAACCGTGCACCAATCTTGCATCAATAGTTGCACTATCTCCAAACAGATTGAACCGAGTTTCCACTTGAGCGTCGTCACCTAGGAGTCTCATCGAGTGCGTCAAAAACGATTTCTATGCCTATGATATATTCGGTGCAAACCGTGCACCTATCTGGCACTGACACTAACACTGTCTCTAAACAGACTAAAACGAGATTCCACACGACTCACGTCACTTATGAGTTCTGTCGGGCACGTCCAAAACTATTATTGTGCCTATGATACGTTTAGTGCAAACCGTGCACCTATCTTGCATCGAGATTAGCACTATCTCCAAACTGACCGAACAGAGCTCCACCTGACCCTCGTCACCTAGGAGTACCATCGGGTGCGCCTAAAATGATTTATGAGCCTGTGGTATGTTTGTCACAAACCGAGCACCTATCTTGCACCGATGCTAACACTGTCTCAAAACAGATCGAAATGAGATTCCACACCACCTACGTCACCTAGGAGTTCCATCGGGTGCCTCCAATACTATTTCTGAGCTTATGGTACGTTCAACGCAAACTGTGCACCAATCTTGCATCAAGAGTAGCACTATCCCCAAACGGACCTAGGAGCCCATCGAGTGCATCCAAAATGATATCTATGCATATGGTATGTTCGGTGCAAATCATGCACCTATCTTGTGTCAAGATTAGCAATATCTCAAACGGACCGAACAGAGCTCCACCAGACCCTCGCCACCTAGGAGTACCATTGGGTGCGTCTAAAATGATTTATGAGCCAATGGTATGTTTGACGCAAACCAAGCACCTATCTTGCAATGACGCTAACATTGTCTACAAACGGACTAAAACGAGATTCCACATGACCCACGTCACATACGACTTCCATCGGGTGCCTCCAAAACTATTTATGAGCCTATGGTATGTTCAGTGCAAACTGTGCACCTATCTTGCATGAAAATTAGCTCAATATCCAAAGGGACCGAACAAGGCTCCATCAGACCCTCGTCACCTAGGAGTACCTTCGGGTGCATCAAAAATGATTTCTGAGCCTATGGTACGTTTGACGCAAACTGAGCACCTATCTTGCAGCGATGCTAACACTATCTCAAAACAAATCAAAATGAGATTCCACATGACTGACGTCACCTAGGAGTTCCATCAGGTGCCTCCAATACTATTCCTGAGCCTATGGTATGTTCAACGCAAACCAATCTTGCATCAAGAGTAAGACTATCCCCAAATGGACCGAACCAAGCTTTCACTCGAGCCTCGTCACCTAGGAGTCCCATTGACTGTGTCCAAAATAATTTCTATGCCTATGGTATGTTCGGTGCAAACCGAGCACCTATCTTGCACTGACACTAACACTATCTCCAAATGGACTAAAACGAGATTCCACACGACCCACGTCACCTACGAGTTCCATCAGGGGCATCCAAAACTATTAATGAGCGTATGGTACGTTCAGTGCAAACCATGCACCTATCTTTTTTTAGCATAAACCATGCACCTATCTTGCATTAAGATTAGCACTATCTCCAAACAGACCAAACAGAGTGCCACTAGACCCTCGTCACCTTGAAGTACCATCTTGTGCGTCTAAAACGATTTATAAGCCTATGGTACATTTGACGCAAACCGAGCACCTGTCCTACACTGATGCTAACACTGTCTCAAAACAGATCGAAACGAGTTCCACATGACCCACGTCACCCAGGAGTTCCAATGGTTGCCTCTAATACTATTTTCGAGCCTATAGGACGTTCGACGCAAACCGTCCACCAATCTTGCATCGACACCAACAATGTCTCAAAATAGATCAGAACGAGATTCCACATGACCCACGTCACCTAGGAGTTCCATCGGGTGCCTCCAATACTATTTTCGAGCCTACGGTACGTTCGACGCAAACCATGCACCAATCTTGCATCAATAGTTGCACTGTCTCCAAATGGACCAAACTGAGCTTCCACTTGAGCCTCGTCACCTAGGAGTCCCATCGAGTGCGTCCAAAATGATTTCTAAGCCTATGGTATGTTCGGCGCAAATCGTGGACCTATCTTGCATCAAGATTAGCACTATCTCAAATGGACCGAACAGAGCTCTAGCAGACCCTCGCCACTTAGGAGTACCATCGGGTGCGCCTAAAATGACTTATGAGCCTATGGTATGTTTGACGCAAACCGAGCACCTATCTTGCACCGATGATAACACTGTCTCAAAACAGATCAAAACGAGATTCCACATGACCCACGTCACCTAGGAGTTTCATCGGGTGCCTACAATACTATTTTTGAGAATACGGTACGTTCGACGCAAACCATGCACCAATATTGCACCCATGCTAACAATGTCTGAAAACAGATCGAAATGAGATTCCACATGACCCACGTCACCTAGGAGTTCCATCGGGTGCCTCCAATACTATTTTTGAGGCTACGGTATATTCGACGCAAACCGTGCACCAATCTTGCATCAATAGTTGCACTATCTCCAAACGGACCGAACCGAGCTTCTACTTGAGCCTCGTCACCTAGGAGTCCCATGAAGTGTGTCAAAAACGATTTCTATGCCTATGGTACGTTCGGTGCAAACCGTGCACCTATCTTGCACTGACACAAACACTGTCTCTAAACAGACTAACACGAGATTTCACACGACCCACGTCACTTACGAGTTCTATCGGGCGTGTCCAAAATTATTCATGAGCCTATGGTACGTTCAGTGCAAACCGTGCACCTATCTTGCATCGAGATTAGCACAATCTCCAAACTGACCGAACAGAGCTCCAGCTAACCCTCGTCACCTAGGAGTACCATCGGGTGCGCCTAAAATGATTTATGAGCCTAAGGTACGTTTGTCACAAACCGAGCACCTATCTTGCACTGACGCAAACCATGCACCAATAATGCACCCACGCTAACAATGTCTCAAAACAGATCGAAACGAGATTCCACATGACCCACGTCACCGAGGAGTTGCATCGGGTGCCTCCAATACTATTTTTGAGCTTACGGTACGTTCGACGCAAACTATGCACCAATCTTGCATCTAGAGTTGCACTACCTCCAAACTGACCAAACCATGCTTCCACTTGTGCCTCGTTACCTAGGAGTCCCATTGAGTGCGTTTAAAATGATTTCTATGCCTACGGTATGTTCAGTGCAAACCATGCACCTAACTTGCACTGACACTAACACTGCCTCCAAACGGACTAAAACGAGATTTCACATGACCCACGTCACTTACGAGTTCCAACGGGTACGTCCAAAACTATTTATCAGCCTATGGTTTATTCAGTGCAAACCATGCACCTATCTTACATCAAGATTAGCACTATCTCCAAACAGACCAAATAGAGCTCCACCAGACCCTCATCACCTAGGAGTACCTTCGGGTGCGTCTAAAACGATTTATGAGCCTATGGTACGTTTGACGCCAACTGAGCACCTATCTTGCACCGACGCTAATAATGTCTCAAAACAGATCGAAACGAGATTCCACATGACCCACGTCACCTAGGAGTTCCATCGGGTGCCTCCAATACTATTTTTGAGCTTACGGTACGTTCGACGCAAACTATGCACCAATCTTGCATCTGGAGTTGCACTACCTCCAAACTGACCAAACCATGCTTCCACTTGTGCCTCGTTACCTAGGAGTCCATTGAGTGCGTTTAAAATGATTTCTATGCCTACGGTATGTTCAGTGCAAACCATGCACCTAACTTGCACTGACACTAACACTGCCTCCAAACGGACTAAAACGAGATTTCACATGACCCACGTCACTTACGAGTTCCAACGGGTGCGTCCAAAACTATTTATCAGCCAATGGTTTATTCAGTGCAAACCATGCACCTATCTTACATCAAGATTAGCACTATCTCCAAACAGACGAAATAGAGCTCTACCAGACCCTCATCACCTAGGACTACCTTCGGGTGCGTCTAAAACGATTTATGAGCCTATGGTACGTTTGACGCCAACCGAGCACCTATCTTGCACCGACGCTAACAATGTCTCAAAACAGATCGAAACGAGATTCCACATGACCCACGTCACCTAGGAGTTCCATCGGGTGCCTCCAATACTATTTTTGAGCTTACGGTACGTTCGACGCAAACTATGCACCAATCTTGCATCTAGAGTTGCACTACCTCCAAACTGAACAAACCATGCTTCCACTTGTGCCTCGTTACCTAGGAGTCCCATTGAGTGCGTTTAAAATGATTTCTATGCCTACGGTCTGTTCAGTGCAAACCATGCACCTAACTTGCACTGACACTAACACTGCCTCCAAACGGACTAAAACGAGATTTCACATGACCCACGTCACTTACGAGTTCCAAAGGGTGCGTCCAAAACTATTTATCAGCCTATGGTTTATTCAGTGCAAACCATGCACCTATCTTACATCAAGATTAGCACTATCTCTAAACAGACCAAATAGAGCTCCACCAGACCCTCATCACCTAGGAGTACCTTCGGGTGCGTCTAAAACGATTTATGAGCCTATGGTACGTTTGACGCCAACCGAGCACCTATCTTGCACCGACGCTAACACTGTCTCAAAACAGATCGAAATGAGATTCCACATGACCCACGTCACCGAGGAGTTCCATCGGATGCCTCCAATACTATTTCTGAGCCGACAGTACGTTCAACGCAAACAGTGCACAAATCTTGCATCAAGAGTAGCACTATATCCTAACAGACTGAATCGAGCTTTTGCTTGAGCCTCGTCACCTAGGAGTTCCATCGAGTGCGTCAAAAATGATTTCTATGCCTATGGTATGTTCGGTGCAAACTGTGCAACTATCTTGCACTGACACTAACACTGTCTCCAAATGGACTAAAACGAGATTCCACACGATCCACGTCACTTTTGAGTTTCATCGGGAGCATCCAAAACTATTTATGAGTCTATGGTACGTTTACTGCAAACCTTTCACCTATCTTGCATCAAGATTAGCACTATCTCCAAATGGACGGAACAGAGCTCCACCAGACCCTCCTCACCTAGAGTACCATCAGGTCCATCTAAAACCTTGCACCGACGCTAACACTATCTCAAAACAGATCGAAATGAGATTCCACATGACCCACGTCACCTAGGAGTTCCATCGGGTGCCTCCAAAACTATTTCTAAGCCTATCGCACGTTCGATGCAAACCGTGCACCAATCTTGCATGAAGGGTAGCACTATCTCCAAACGGACCGAACCGAGCTTCCACTTGAGCCTCATCACCTAGGAGTCCCATCGAGTGCGTCCAAAACGATTTCTATGCCTATGGTATGTTCATTGCAAACCGTGCACCTATCTTGCACTGGCACTAACACTATGTCCAAACGGACTAAAATAAGATTCCACACGACCCACGTCGCTTATGAGTTCTATCGGGTGCATCCAAAACTATTTATGAGCCTATGGTATGTTCATTGCCAACCGTGCACCTATCTTGCTTGAAGATTAGCACTATCTGCAATCAGACAGAACCGAGCTCCACCAGACCCTCGTCACCTAGGAGTACCATCAGGCACGTCTAAAACGATTTATGAGCCTATGGTATGTTTGACGCAAACCGAGCACCTATCTTGCACCGACATTAACACTGTCTCAAAACAGATCGAAACGAGATTCCACATAACCCACATCACCTAGGAGTTCCATCGGGTGCCTCCAATACTATTTCCGAGCCTACGGTATGGTCAACGCAAAGCGCGCACCAATCTTGCATCAAGAGTTGCACTATCTCCGAATGGAGCGAACCGAGCCTCCAGTTGAGCCTCGTCACCTAGGAGTCCCATTGAGTGCATCCAAAATGATTTCTATGCCTACGGTATGTTCAGTGCAAACCGTGCACCTATCTTGCACCGACACCAACACTGTCTACAAACGGACTAAAACGGGATTCCACACAACCCAAGTCACTTTCGAGTTTCATCGGGTGCGTCCAAAACTATTTATGAGCCTATGGTTCGTTCCATGAAAACAATGCACCAGTCTTGTGTCAAGATTAACACTACCTCCAAACAGACCAAGCAGAGCTCCACCAGACCCTCGTCACCGAGGAGTACCATCGGGTGTGTCTAAAATATTTTATGAGCCTATGGTACGTTTGACACAAACCGAGCACCTATCTTGCACTGACGCTAAAACTGTCTCAAAATAGATCGAAACAAGATTCCACATGACCCACATCACCTAGGAGTTCCATCGGGTGCCTCCAATACTATATCCGAGCCTACGGTGCGTTCAACGCAAGAACGATGCACCAACCTTGCATCAAACGTTGCACTATCTCCAAATGGACCGAATCGAGCTTCCACTTGAGCCTCGTCACCTAGGAGTCCCATCGAGTGCGTCCAAAATGATTTCTATGCCTACGGTATGTTCGTTGCAAACCGTGCACCTATCTTGCACAAACACTAACATTGTCTCCAAACGGACAAAAACAAGATTTCACATGACCCACGTCACTTACGAGTTCCAACGGGTGTGTCCAAAACTATTTTATGAGCCTATGGTATGTTCAGTGCAAACTATGCACCTATCTTGCATGAAAATTAGCTCCATATCCAAACGGACCGAACAGGGCTCCACCAGACCCTCGTCACCTAGGAGTACCTTCAGGTGCATCTAAAATGATTTCTGAGCCCATGGTACATTTGACGCAAACCGAGCACCTATCTTGCACCGATGCTAACACTGTCTCAAAACAGATCGAAACGAGATTCCACATGACTGACATCACCTAGAAGTTCCATCGGGTGCCTCCAATACTATTTCTATGCCCAATCCTGCATCAAGAGCAAGACTATCCCCAACTGGACCGAACCAAGCTAGCACTTGAGCCTCATCACCTAGGAGTCCCATTGAGTGTGTCCAAAGCAATTTCTATGCCTATGGTATGTTCGGTGCAAACCGTGCACCTATCTTTCATTTTCACTAACACTGTCTCCAAACGGACTAAAACAAGATTCCACACGACCCACGTCACTTACGAGTTCCATCGGGTGTGTCCAAAACTATTAATGAGCCTATGGTACGTTCAGTGTAAACCATGCACCCATCTTGCATCAAGATTAGCAATATCTCTAAACGGACCAAACACAGCGCCACCAGACCATCGTCACCTTGAAGTACCATCTTGTGCATCGAAAACGATTTATAAGCCTATGGTACATTTGACGCAAACCGAGCACCTATCCTACACCGATGCTAACACTGTCTCAAAACAGATCGAAACGAGTACCACATGACCCACGTCACCTAGGAGTTCCATTGGTTGCCTCCAATACTATTTTTGAGCCTACAGGACGTTCAATGCAAACCGTGCACCAATCTTGCATCAAGAGTAGCACTATATCCAAATGGACCGAACTGAGCTTCCACTTGAGCCTCGTCACCTAGGAGTCCCATCGAGTGCGTCTAAAACGATTTCTAAGCCTATGGTATGTTCGGCGTAAATCGTGCCCCTATCTTGTATCAAGATTAGCACTATCTCAAATGGACCGAACAGAGTTCCACCAGACCCTCGCCACCTAGGAGTACCATCGGGTGTGTCTAAAATGATTTATGAGCCTATGGTATGTTTGATGCAAACCGAGCACCTATCTTGCACTGACGCTAACACTGTCTCAAAACAGATCAAAACGAGATTCCACATGACCCACGTCACCTAGGAGTTTCATCGGGTGCCTCCAATACTATTTTTGAGAATATGGTACATTCAACGCAAACCGTGCACCAATATTGCACCGACGCTAACAATGTCTCAAAACAGATCGAAACGAGATTCCACATGACCACGTCCCCTAGGAGTTCCATCGGGTGCCTCCAATACTATTTTTGAGCCTACGGTACGTTCGACATAAACCGTGCACCAATCTTGCATCAATAGTTGCACTATCTCTAAACGGATCGAACCGAGTTTACACTTGAGCCCGTCACCTAGGAGTCTCATCGAGTGTGTCAAAAAGGATTTCTATGCCTATGGTATGTTCGGTGGAAACCGTGCACCTATCTTGCACTGATACTAACACTGTCTCTAAACAGACTAAAATGAGATTCCACATGACCCACGTCACTTACGAGTTCCATCGGGCACGTCCAAAAGTATTATTGTGCCTATGGTATGTTTAGTGTAAACCGTGCACCTATCTTGCATCGAGATTAGCACTATCTCCAAACTGGCCGAACAGAGCCCCAACTGACCCTCGTCACCTAGGAGTACCATCGGGTGCGCTTAAAATGATTTATGAGCCTATGGTATGTTTGTCACAAACCGAGCACCTATCTTGCACCGACGCTAACACTGTCTCAAAACAGATCAAAACGAGATTCCACACGACCTACATCACCTAGGAGTTCCATCGGGTGCCTCCAACACTATTTTTGATCTGACGGTACGTTCGACGCAAACTGTGCTCCAATCTTGCATGTAGAGTTGTACTATCTCCAAACGGACCGAACCGTGCTTCCACTTGTGCCTTGTCACCTAGGAGTCCCATTAAGTGCGTTTAAAATGATTTCTACGCCTACGGTATGTCGGTGCAAACCATGCACCTAACTGGCACTAACACTAACACTGTCTCCAAACGGACTAAAATGAGATTTCACATGACCCACGTCACTTATGAGTTCCAACGGGCGCGTCCAACACTATTTATGAGCCCATGGTTTATTCAGTGCAATCCGTGCACCTATCTTGTGTCAAGATTAGCACTATCTCCAAACGGACCGAATAGAGCTCCACCAGACCCTCATCACCTAGGAGTATCTTCGGGCACATCTAAAATGATTTATGAGCCTATGGTATGTTTGACTCCAACCGAGCACCTATCTTGCACCGATGCTAACACTGTCTAAAAACCGATCGAAATGAGATTCCACATGACTCACGTCACCTAGGAGTTCCATCGAGTGCCTCCAATACTATTTCTGAGCCCACGGTACGTTCAATGCAAACCCTGCACAAATCTTGCATCAAGATTAGCACTATATCCAAACAGACCGAATCAAGCTTTCGCTTGAGCCTCGTCACCTAGGAGTCCCATCGAGTGCATCAAAAATGATTTCTATGCCTATGGTATGTTCGGTGCAAACCGTGCACCTATCATGCACTGACACTAACACTGTCTCCAAATGGACTAAAATGAGATTCCACACGACCCACGTCACTTTCGAGTTTCATCAGGTGCGTCCAAAACTATTTATGAGCCTATGGTTCATTCCATGCAAACCATGCACCTGTCTTGTGTCAAGATTAGCACTACCTCCAAACGGACTGAACAGAGCTCCACCAGACCCTCATCACCGAGGAGTAGCATCGGGTGCGTTACACCGACACTAACACTATCTCCAAATGGACTAAAACGAGATTCCACACGACCCATGTCACTTACGAGTTCCATCGGGTGCGTCCAAATCTTATGAGCCTATGGTACGTTCAGTGCAAGCCATGCACCTATCTTGCGTCAAGATTAGCATTATCTCCAAACAGACCGAACAAAGCTCCACCAGACTCTTGTCACCTAGGAGTACCGTTGGGTGCGTCTAAAATGATTTATGAGCCTATGGTATGTTTGACACAAATTGAGCACCGATCTTGCATTGACGCTAACACTGTCTCAAAACAGATCAAAATGAGATTCCACATGACCCACGTTACCTAGGAGTTCCATCGGGTGCCTCCGATAATGTTTTTGAGCCTACGGTACGTTCGACACAAACCGTGCACTAATCTTGCATCAAGAGTAGCACTATCTAAAAACATACCAAACCAAGCATCCACTTGAGCCTCGTCACCTAGGAGTCCCATCGAGTGTGCCCAAATTGATTTCTATGCCTTTGGTATGTTTGGTGCAAACCGTACTCCTATCTTGCACTGATACTAACACTATCTCTAAACAGATTAAAATGAGATTTCACACGACCCACGTCACTTACGAGTTCCATCGGGTGCATCCAAAACTATTTATGAGCCTATGGTACGTTCAGTGCAAACTGTGCACCTATCTTGCGTCAAGATTAGCACCATCTCTAAACGGAGTGAACAGAGCTCCCTGGACCCTCGTCACCTAGGAGTACCATCGGGTGCGTCTAAAATGATTTATGAGCCTATTGTACGTTTGACGCAAACTGAGCACCTTCTTGCATCGACACTAACACTGTCTCAAAACAGATCAAAACAAGATTCCACATGACCCATGTCACCTAGGAGTTCCATCAGGCGCCTCTAATACTATTTTTGAGCCTACAGTACGTTCGATGCAAACCGTACACTAATCTTTCATCAAGAGTAGCTCTATCTCCAAACAGACAGAACCGAGCTTCCACTTGAGCCTCGTCACCTAGGAGTCCCATCGAGTGCGTCCAAAATGATTTCTATGCCTATGGTATGTTCGGTGCAAACCATGCACCTATCTTGCACCGACACTAACATTGTCTCCAAACGGACTAAAATGACATTCCACATGACCCACGTCACTTACGAGTTCCATCGGGTGCGTCCAAAACTTTGGATGAGCCTATGGTACGTTCAGTGCAAACTGTGCACCTATCTTGTGTCAAGATTAGGACTATCTCCAAACAGACTGAACAAAGCTCCACCAGAGCCTTGTCACTTAGGAGATCCATCAGGTGCGTTCTAAACGATTTCTGAGCCTACGGTACGTTCGAGGCCACCCGTGCACCTATCTTGCATCAAGATTAGCACTATCTCCAAACAGACCGAATCCAGCCGTCACTACGTGCCCTACGGACGCTGTTTGTGGCGGGGTCCACGATCGTGGCCATGATGTTGTGCCGCACTTGCCTCGTCTTGTTGCACAGTACGCCCCTCTGTTCCCAGAACTGACTTTATTTGTATTTTGGGTCAAGTTTGGAGGCTTGTTCGCAAAAGCGCTGGAGCGCGTAGGCTTCTCCCCGCACGGGACGTCTGCGCGCACGAGCTCCTCGCTTTGGGCCGCTGCTAGGCCGGCCGGCTGCGCGCACAGCATTCCGAGTGGGCTGCTTCTCGCGTGTGCGCGCGTGGAGGCCGCGCCCCGCGTTGGGCCACTGGGCCGATTGTTGCCGTCAGCCTTTCCGATTTTCTAAAGTGATTTTCAATTTAGCTTCTAGGTAAACTTGTGTAATTAATATATAATGTTGTAGTTGTCCAAAAATGGTGAAACCAATTTGGTTAGACTCATAAAATCATGATCTATCTAAAGGTGTAATTGGTCCACGTAGTGTTATAATATTTTTAGGCTTGCTCTAATTACTTTGAGACGTTTAATATTATCAAACATTAACTTATAGGAATTTTTAAGAATACTCAGTGATAGTATTAATTCTAGAAATTTTATAGTAAGCTCCTAGTATTATTATATGTTCACTGTGATTTTGGTAGCTCCAAAATAATTAGTTGGTAGGATAATTAACAAGCCTAGTTTGAATATGTAGTAAATTGAAAAAATGAATAACGCGACATCTCAGGTTTATATAACTAAAACACTTGTTGAGAAACAACGTTTGAATCGATAATGTGGATACGTGGCCTAGTGAGTTGGCGTGTGGCTAGCCACTAGCTTGTGAGACGTAGTCATACGACGAGAGTTGCGATTGCTGTCTTTTACTTATGTCTCTGCATTGCATTCGCGTAAATCATAATAGGAACGATGATGGATCGATGGATCAACCAGAGGACTTGGTGTAAATCCAAAAGATGGTGCCTTGGTGAACATGCCCGGAGATGGCATACTAACATTTGGTTATATTTTACCCAGGCAAGCCCTGGTGCATAACCCCTATTATTCTGCACTTTATTTTATGGTTACGCATTAAGTTTTAAGGAGTGGAATGAAACCCACTTGCATATATATATATATATCCTAATCCCATGAGTCTTACTAGTATATTAGGATCATGTAGATTGCTATGCTACAGGACTCTGGTAGAAGTCGAGTGATTGCTTGTCACTCGCGAGAGATAGGATATATATTATTGTTACTATTACCATGTTACTATCACATGGAATATATATATGGATAATAATGGTAGATTGGGTGAGATTGTACTTGAAATTGGATATGGACTTAGTTCGGCAATCCGAGCGAGGCTCCGGTTGCATTTGTTCGGCCTGTGTTGATTAAGGACTGTTCGTTGCACTGGATGCCCGATCAAGTCACAGATTTATTATCCCGAGCACATACTTGCTTATGGGAGAGGGAAGGCTTGTTACTCTCTTATCATGGGCTCCGGCTCTTTTCAGACCGACTGATTGGAGGCGAGGATAGGTGGAGGTCTAAGCACCACTTTGAGGCCGGGCCTCAAGTGTGGGGGCTTGGAGTCCAAGTTTGGACGGGGACCTGGAACCCGTGATAGGAGTAAAACGGGTTGGTCTCATTCGTGCCTGGGGTGCGAGAGAGGCGTGTGTTTTTTTGGGGTACCCAGCTAGGCACATTGATTCGTGAATCGCCGTTTCTACGTGACGGTATGGCTTGACTGCACTCTGGCACCGTAGTAAGAACTAAAAGATGAAAGATGGAAAGATGGTTCTGATGGCTCAACCTTTGCTTGAAAGTAGAATAGGTGCTTACCTAGAATTGTTGGTTAATAAACTAGGGATAACTGCTAATAAAAATTGAATATAAGGATGCACCTTTAGTAATGCTTCCTGCAGTTGCAATAAACCACAAGCCTGATAGCCTTGCATATCCTTGGAGTCTTTTCTTTCCTTCTGATGGGTAAGTCTTGCGGAGAACAATTGAGTACTCAGGGTTTGTTCTACCCTGTTGCAGGTGATAGGAATAACTGGAGCTGACACTTGTGTGTGGAAACCTTTTGGTGGGCTTAGCGAGGATTTCCTTTACGTGCGGACGTGGTGTTTATTTAAACTCCCACCAAAAATGTTTTCAAAGGAAAAACTTATAACCTGTTATCATTTCATGTATATAAGTGTTCTTCATGATAATGTTTAAACTTGACCTTAAATGATTTCCATTCCGCTAAAATTCTGATAACATTTTACATTCTGCTGTTATAGTCAAATAATTAATTACTCTGATGTTGTGCTAAAAGTAATGTAAGAAATGGCAAAGTTGTTGTAAGCTTTATCTCTCACTTATATCCTGAGGTAAAATGTGGACTTTCGAGTTCTCCTGTTGGCTGTGCTCGACGGAAACACAGAGTTTAGTGCTCTCTCTTGGGTACTTAGTGTCTAATGGAAGACAAGTACTCTTGGAGGGCATTAGATTAGGTTGTTCTGCCACACAAAAAAATCGAACTGAGCTTCCACTTGAGCCTCGTCACCTAGGAGTCCCATCGTGTGCGTCCAAAACAATTTCTATGTTTATGGTATGTTCGGTGCAAACAGTGCACCTATCTTGCACTGACACTAACACTGTCTCCAAATGGACTAAAATGACATTCCACACGACCCACGTCACTTACGAGTTCCATTGAATACGTCCAAAACTATTGATGAGCCTATGGTACGTTCAGTGCAAACAGTGCACCTATCTTGTGTTAAGATTAGCATTATCTCCAAATAGACCGAACAGAGCTCCTCCAGAGCCTCATCACTTAGGAGATCCATCGGGTGCATCCTAAACTATTTTCGAGCCTATGGTATGTTTGACACAAACTGTGCACGTATCTTGCGTCAAGATTAGCACTATCTCCAAATGGACCGAACCAAACTTCCACTTGAGCCTCGTCACCTAGCAGTCCCATCGAGTGTGTGCAAAATTGTTTCTATGCCTACGATGTGTTTAGTGCAAATCATGCACCTATCTTGCACTGACAGTAACACTGTCTCAAATGCACTAAAACAAGATTCCACACGACCCACGTCACTTACGAGTTCCATTGGGTGCGTCCAAAACTATTGATGAGCCTATGGTACATTCAGTGCAAACCGTACACCTATCCTGCATCAAGATTAGCATAATCTCCAAATAGACCGAACAGAGCTCCACCTTAGCCTCGTCACTTAGGAGATCCATCGGTTGCGTCCTAAACGATTTCTGAGCCTATGGTACGTTTGACACAAACCGTGCACCTATCTTGCGTCAAGATTAGCACTATCTCCAAACGGATCGAATCTAGCTTCCACTCGAGCCTCGTCACCTAGGAGTACCATTGGGTACATCCAAAACATTTTCTAAGCAGATGGTATGTTCTGTGCAAACCGTGCACCTATCTTGCACTGATACTAACACTGTCTCTAAACAGTCTAAAATGAGATTCCACACAACCCACGTCACTTACGAGTTTCGTCGGGTGTGTCCAAAACTATTTATGAGCCTATGGTACATTTAGCGCAAACCGTGCACCTATCTTACGTCAAGATTAGCACTATCTCTAAACAGACCAAACAGAGCTCCACCAGACCCTCATCACCTAGGAGATCCATCGGGTGCGTCCAAAACTATTTATGAGCCTATCGTACATTCAGTGCAAACCATGCACCTATCTTGTGTCAAGATTAGCACTATCTCCAAATGGACCAAAGAGAGCTCCACCAGACCCTCGTGACCTAGGAGTACCATCGGGTGCGTCTAAAATGATTTATGAGCCTATGGTACATTTGATGCAAACCGAGCACCTGTCTTGCACCGACACTAACATTGTCTCAAAATAGATCAAAACAAGATTCCACATGATCCACAACACCTAGGAGTTCCATCGGGTGCATCCAATACTATTTCCGAGCCTATGGTACGTTCGACGCAAACCTTGCACCAATCTTGCATCCAGAGTAGCACTATCTCCAAACAGACCGAACCAAGCTTCCACTTGAGCCTCGTCACCTAGGAGTCCCATCGAGTGCGTCCAAAACAATTTTTGTGCCCATGGTATGTTCGGTGCAAACCGTGCACCTATCTTGCAGTGACACTAACATTGTCTCCAAATGGACTAAAACGACATTCCACACGACCCACATCACTTACGAGTTCCATCGGGTGCGTCCAAAACTATTGATGAGCCTATGGTACGTTTAATGCAAACCGTGCACCTATCTTGCGTCAAGGTTAGCACTATCTCCAAACAGACTAAATAGAACTCCGTCAGAGCCTCGTCACTTAGGAGATCCATCAGGTGCGTCCTAAACTATTTTCGAGCCTATGGTACGTTTGAGGCAAACTGTGCACCTATCTTGCATCAAGATTTGCACTATCTCCAAACGGGCCGAATCCAGCTTCCACTTGAGCCTCGTCACTTAGGAGTAACATCGGGTACGTCCAAAAATGATTTCTGAGCAGATGGTATGTTCGGAGCAAACCGTGCACCTATCTTGCACCGACACTAACACTGTCTTTGAACGGACTAAAACAAGATTCCACATGACTCACGTCACTTACGGGTTTCATCGGGTGCGTCCAAAACTATTTACGAGCCTATGGTACGTTCAGTGCAAACCATGCACTTATCTTGCGTCGAGATTAGCACTATCTCCAAACAGACCAAACAGAGCTCCACTAGACCCTCATCACCTAGGAGTACCATTGGGTGCATCTAAAATGATTTATGAGCCTATGATAAGTTTGACGCAAACTAAGCACCTATCTTGCACCGACACTAACACTGTCGCAAACACAGATCAAAACAAGATTCGACAGGACCTATGTCACCTAGGAGTTCCATCAAGTGCCTTCAATACTATTTCCGAGCCTACGGTATGTTCGACGTAAACCGTGCACCAATCTTGCATCAAGAGTAACACTATCTCCAAATGGACCGAATCGAGCCTCCACTTCACCCTGATGATCTAGGAGTCCCATCGAGTGTGCCCAAAACGATTTCCATGCCTATGGTACGTTCAGTGCAAACCGTGCACCTATCTTGCACTGACACTAACACTATCTCCAAATAGACTAAAACAAGATTCCACACGACCCACGTCTCTTACGAGTTCATCGGGTGCGTCCAAAACTATTTATGAGCCTATGGTACGTTCAGTGCAAACCATGCTCCTATCTTGCGTCAAGATTAGCACTATCTCCAAAAAGACCGAACAGAGCTCCACTAGACCCTCGTCACCTAGGAGTACCATTGGGTGCGTCTAAAACGATTTATGAGCCTATGATACATTTGACGCAAACTAAGCACCTATCTTGCACCGACGCTAACACTATCTCAAAATATATCGAAAGAAGATTCGACATGACCCATGTCACCTAGGAGTTCCATCGGGTGCCTCCAATACTATTTCTAAGCCTACGGTACATTTGACGCAAACCGTGCACCAATCTTGCGTCAAGATTAGCACTATCTCCAAATGGACTGAACCGAGCCTCCACTTGAGCCTCGTGACCTAGGAGTCCCATCGAGTGTGTCCAAAATGATTTCTATGCCTATGGTACGTTCAGTGCAAACCGTGCACCTATCTTGCACTAACACTAACACTAACATTGTCTCCAAATAGACTAAAACGAGATTCAACATGACCCACGTCACTTACAAGTTCCATCGGGTGCATCCAAAACTATTTATGAGCCTATGGTACGTTCAGTGCCAACCAAGCTCCTATCTTGTGTCAAATCAGCACTATCTCCAAACAGACCGAACAGAGTCCACCAGACCCACGTCACCTAGGAGTACCATCGGGTGCATCTAAAATGATTTATGAGCCTATGGTACGTTTGACGTAAATCGAGCACCTATCTTGTGCCAACGCTAACACTATCTCAAAACAGATTGAAATGAGATTTCCACATGACCCACATCACCTAGAAGTTCCATCTGGTGTGTCCAAAACTATTTATGAGCCTATGGTACATTCAGTGCAAACCGTGCACCTATCTTGCGTCAAGATTAGCACTATCTCCAAACAAACCGAACCAAGCTTCCACTTCAGCCTCGTCACCTAGGAGTAGCATCGTGTGTGTTTAAAACGATTTATGAGCATATGGTACGTTTGACGCAAACTGTGCTTTTTATCTTGTGTCAAGATTAGCACTATCTCCAAACGGACCGAATCTAGCTTCTACTTTAGCCTCGGCACCTAGTAGTACCATCGGGTATGTCCAAAATGATTTCAGAGTAGATGGTATGATTGATGCAAACCGTGCACTTATCTTGCATTAATACTAACATTGTCTCTAAAAGGACATGAAAGGAGATTCCATATGACCCACATCACCTAGAAGTTCTATAGAGTGTGTCCAAAACGATTTTTGAGCTAGTGGTACATTCAGCCCAAACCGTGCAACTATCTTGGGTCAAGATTAGCACTATCTCCAGCCAGACTGAAACGTGCATCAACTTAAGCCTCGTCACCTAGCAGTACCACCAAGTGCGTCCAAAATGATTTCCTAGCCTATGGTTCATTCGACGCAAAACCGTGCACGTATCTTGCACCGACACTAACACTATCTCCAAACGGACTGAAACGAGATTCCACACGACCCACATCACTTAGGAGTTCCATCGGGTGCATCCAAACCTATTTATGAGATTATGGTACGTTCAGTGCAAACCGTGCACCTATCTTGCGTCAAGATTAGCACTACCACCAAACGGACCGAATAGAGCTCCACCCGAGCCTCGTCACCGAGGAGTACCAACGGGTGCATCTAAAACGATTTATGAGCCTATGGTATGTTTAATGCAAACCGAGCACCCATCTTGCACCAACGCTAACACTATCTCCAAACAGATCTAAATGACATTCCACATGACCCACGTCACCAAGGAGTTCCATCACGTGCGTCTAAAATGATTTATGAGCCTATGGTATGTTCGGCACAAACCGTGCACCTATCTTGCATCAAGATTAGCACTATATCCAAACTAACCGAATCGAGCTTCCACTTGAGCCTCGTCACCTAGGAGTACCATTAGGTGTGTCCAAAACAATTTCTGAGTCAATAGAACGTTCGGTGCAAACCGTGCACCTATCTTGCACCGACACTAACACTATCTCCAACCGGACTGAAATGAGATTCCACATGACCCACGTCACTTAGGAGTTCCATTGGGTGCGTCCAAAATTATTTATGATCCTATGGTACGTTCAGTGCAAACCATGCACCTATCTTGCATCAAGATTAGCATAATCTTCAAATGGACCGAAGCGAGCTTCCACTTAAGCCTCGTCACATAGGAGAACCATCGAATGCGTCTAAGATGATTTATGAGCCTATGGTACATTTGACGCAAACCGAGCACCTATCTTGCACCGACGCTAACACTATCTCAAAATGGATCGAAATGAGATTCTACCTGACCTATGTCACCAAGGATTCCATCGAGTGCGTCTAAAATGATTTCCAAGCCAGTGGTACATTCGGCGCAAACCGTGCACCAATCTTGCGTCAAGATTAGCACTATCTCCAAATGGACTGAACCGAGCCTCCACTTGAGCCTCGTGACCTAGGAGTCCCATCGAGTGTGTCCAAAATGATTTCTATGCCTATGGTACGTTCAGTGCAAACCGTGCACCTATCTTGCACTAACACTAACACTAACATTGTCTCCAAATAGACTAAAACGAGATTCAACATGACCCACGTCACTTACAAGTTCCATCGGGTGCATCCAAAACTATTTATGAGCCTATGGTACGTTCAGTGCCAACCAAGCTCCTATCTTGTGTCAAATCAGCACTATCTCCAAACGGACCGAACAGAGTCCACCAGACCCACGTCACCTAGGAGTACCATCGGGTGCATCTAAAATGATTTATGAGCCTATGGTACGTTTGACGTAAATCGAGCACCTATCTTGTGCCAACGCTAACACTATCTCAAAACAGATTGAAATGAGATTTCCACATGACCCACATCACCTAGAAGTTCCATCTGGTGTGTCCAAAACTATTTATGAGCCTATGGTACATTCAGTGCAAACCGTGCACCTATCTTGCGTCAAGATTAGCACTATCTCCAAACAAACCGAACCAAGCTTCCACTTCAGCCTCGTCACCTAGGAGTAGCATCGTGTGTGTTTAAAACGATTTATGAGCATATGGTACGTTTGACGCAAACTGTGCTTTTTATCTTGTGTCAAGATTAGCACTATCTCCAAACGGACCGAATCTAGCTTCTACTTTAGCCTCGGCACCTAGTAGTACCATCGGGTATGTCCAAAATGATTTCAGAGTAGATGGTATGATTGATGCAAACCGTGCACTTATCTTGCATTAATACTAACATTGTCTCTAAAAGGACATGAAAGGAGATTCCATATGACCCACATCACCTAGAAGTTCTATAGAGTGTGTCCAAAACGATTTTTGAGCTAGTGGTACATTCAGCCCAAACCGTGCAACTATCTTGGGTCAAGATTAGCACTATCTCGAGCCAGACTGAAACGTGCATCAACTTAAGCCTCGTCACCTAGCAGTACCACCAAGTGCGTCCAAAATGATTTCCTAGCCTATGGTTCATTCGACGCAAAACCGTGCACGTATCTTGCACCGACACTAACACTATCTCCAAACGGACTGAAACGAGATTCCACACAACCCACATCACTTAGGAGTTCCATCGGGTGCATCCAAACCTATTTATGAGATTATGGTACGTTCAGTGCAAACCGTGCACCTATCTTGCGTCAAGATTAGCACTACCACCAAACGGACCGAATAGAGCTCCACCCGAGCCTCGTCACCGAGGAGTACCAACGGGTGCATCTAAAACGATTTATGAGCCTATGGTATGTTTAATGCAAACCGAGCACCCATCTTGCACCAACGCTAACACTATCTCCAAACAGATCTAAATGACATTCCACATGACCCACGTCACCAAGGAGTTCCATCACGTGCGTCTAAAATGATTTATGAGCCTATGGTATGTTCGGCATAAACCGTGCACCTATCTTACATCAAGATTAGCACTATATCCAAACTAACCGAATCGAGCTTCCACTTGAGCCTCGTCACGTAGGAGTACCATTAGGTGTGTCCAAAACAATTTCTGAGTCAATAGAACGTTCGGTGCAAACCGTGCACCTATCTTGCACCGACACTAACACTATCTCCAACCGGACTGAAATGAGATTCCACATGACCCACGTCACTTAGGAGTTCCATTGGGTGCGTCCAAAACTATTTATGATCCTATGGTACGTTCAGTGCAAACCATGCACCTATCTTACATCAAGATTAGCATAATCTTCAAATGGACCGAAGCGAGCTTCCACTTTAGCCTCGTCACATAGGAGAACCATCGAATGCATCTAAGATGATTTATGAGCCTATGGTACATTTGACACAAACCGAGCACCTATCTTGCACCGACGCTAACACTATCTCAAAATGGATCGAAATGAGATTCTACCTGACCTATGTCACCAAGGATTCCATCGAGTGCTTCTAAAATGATTTCCAAGCCAGTGGTACATTCGGCGCAAACCATGCACCTATCTTGCGTCAAGATTAGCACTATCTCCAAACGGATCAAATCAAGCTTCCACTTGAGCCTCATCACCTATGAGTACCATTCTGTGTGTCTAAAATGATTTCTGAGCCTAACGGACCAAAATGAGACACCAAATGACCTAGGTCACCTAGGTGTTCTATCAGGTGTGTCCAAAATGAATTTCGAGCCTGTGGTGCGTTCAGCGTAAACTGTGCACCTCTCATGCGTCAAGAATAGCACTATCTCTAAACGGAATGGAACGAGCATCCACTTGAGCCTCTTCACCTAGGAGTACCATTGGGTGCTTCCAAAATGATTTCTGAGCCTATGGTACGTTTGGCGAAAACTTTGCACCTATCTTGCATCGACACTAACACTCTCTCCAAACGGACTGAACCAAGAATCCACATGGCCAACGTCACCTAGGAGATTCATCGGGTGCATCCAAAACAATTTCCAAGCCTATGGTACGTTTGACACAAACTGTGCACCTATCTTGGATCAAAATTAGCACTATCTCTAAGCAGACCCAATCGAGCTTTCACTCTAGCCTCATCACCTAGGAGTGCCATCGTGTGCGTCCAAAATGATTTATGAGACTATGGTACATTTGGGGCAAATCGTGCACCTGTCTAACATTATTTCCAAAAGGATCAAAATGAGATTCCACATGACCCACGTCACCTAGGAGTTCTATTATGTGTGTCTAAAATGATTTTTGTGCCTGTAGTATCTTTGGCACAAACCGTGCACCTATCTTGCGTCAAGATTGGCATAATCTCCAAATGGACCGAATCCTGCTTCCACTTGAGCCTCGTCACCAAGGTATACCATCGGGTGCATCCAAAATGATTTCTGAGCCGATGGTACATTTGGTGCAAACCGTGCACCTATCCTACACTGATACTAACACTATCTCTAAATGGACCAAAAGGAGATTCCAGATGTCCCATGTCCGCTACAAGTTCTATCAGTGCGTCCAAAATGATTTTTGAACTAGTGGTACATTTGTCGCAAACTGTGCACCTATCTTGTGTCAATATTTGCAATATCTCCAACCAGACCGAAACGTGCATCTACTTGAGCCTCGTCACCTAGGAGTACCATCGGGTGCGTCCAAACTGATTTCTATGCCTATGGTACGTTTGGCGCAAACCGTGCACCTATCTTGCACCGACATCAACATTATCTCTAAACGGACCGAAACGAGATTCCACATGACTCACGTCACCTTGGAGTTCCATCGGGTGCCTTCAAATCTATTTCCGAGCCTACTGTACGTTCGACGCAAACTGTGCACCAATCTTGCATGAAGAGTAGCACTATCTCCAAACAGACCAAACCGAACTTCCACTTGAGCCTCGTCACCTAGGAGTCCCATCAAGTGTGTCCAAAAGGATTTCTGAGCCTATGGTACGTTTGGCGCAAACCGTGCACCCATCACGCACTAACACTAACACTGTCTCGAAATGGACTAAAACGAGATTCCACATGACCCACGTCACCTAGGAGTTCCGTCGGGTGCGTCCAAAACAATTTCTGAGCCTATGGTACGTTCGGCGCAAACCGTGCACCTATCTTGCGTCAAGATTAGCACTATCTCCAAACAGAATGAATCGAGCTTCCACTTGAGCCTTGTCACCTAGGAGTACCATCAGGTGCGTCCAAAATGATTTCTAAGCCTATGGTTAATTTGACACTAACTGTGCACCTATCTTGCACCGACACTAACGTTGTTTCCAAATGGACTAAAACGAGATTCCACACGACCCATGTCATATAGGAGATCCATCGGGTGTGTTCAAAACTATTTCTGAGCCTATGGTACGTTCGGTGCAAATCGTGCACCCATCTTGCACCGATACTAACACTATCTCCAAATAGACCGAAATAAGATTCCACATAACCCACATAACCTTTGTGTTCTATCAGGAGTGTCCAAAATGATTTATGAGCCTATGGTATGTTCGGCACAAACTATGCACCTATCTTGCGTCAAGATTAGCACTATCTCCAAACAGAACGAATTGAGTTTCCACTTGAGCCTCGTCACCTAGGAGTACCATCAGGTGCGTCCAAAATGATTTATGAGCCTATGGTACATTTGGCACTAACTATGCACCTATCTTGCACCGACACTAACGCTGTTTCCAAATCGACTAAAATGAGATTCCACATGACCCACGTCATATAGGAGATCCATCGGGTGTGTTTAAAACTATTTCTAAGCCTATGATACATTCGGTGCAAATCATGCACCTATCTTGCACCAATACTAACACTATCTCCAAACGGACCGAAATGAGATTCCACATGACTCACGTAACCTATGTGTTCTATCAGGAGTGTCCAAAATGATTTATGAGCCTGTGGTATGTTCAGCACAAATCGTGCACCTATCTTGCATTAAGATTAGCACTATCTCCAAACGGACCAAAACGAGCATCCACTTGAGCCTCGTCACCTAGGAGTACCATTGGGAGCATCCAAACCAATTTCTGAGCCTATGGTACGTTTTGCGCAATCCGAGCAACTATCTTGCGCTGACACTAACACTGCCTCCAAACGGACTGAAACAAGATTCCACATGATCCACGTCACTTAGGAGTTGCATCGGGTGCGTCCAAAACTATTTATGAGGCTATGGTACGTTTGGTGCAAACCATGCACCTATCTTGCGTCAAGAGCACTAGCTCCAAACAGACCGAACCAAGCTTCCACTTGAGCCTCGTCACCTAGGAGTACCATCGAGTGCGTCTAAAACGATTGATGAGCCGATTGTACGTTTGACGCAAATAGAACACCTATCTTGCACCGATGCTAACACTATCTCCAAAAAGAAACAAGGTTACACATGATTTTTGAGCTAGTGTTACGTTCGGCCCAAACTGTGCACCTATCTTGCGTCAAGATTAGCACTATCACCAAATGGACTGAATCGAGCTTCCACTTGAGCCTCGTCACCTAGGAGTACCATTAGGTGTGCCAAAAATGATTTCTGAGCCGATGGTGTGTTCGTTGCAAACCGTGCAACTATCTTGCACCAATACTAACACTGTCTCCCAACAGATCGAAATGAGATTCCACATGACCCACGTCATCGAGGAGTTCTATCGGGTGTGTCCAAAATGATTTTTGAGCATGTGGTATCTTTGGCACAAACTATGCACCTATCTTGCGTCAAGATTAGCACTATCTCCAAACGGACCAAAACATGCATCCACTTGAGCCTCATCACCTAGGAGTACCACCGGGTGCGTCCAAAATGACTTCTAAGCCTATGGTACATTTGACGCAAACCAAGAACCGATCTTGCGCCGACACTAACACTATCTCCAAACGGACTGAAACGAGAGTCCACATGACCCACGTCACCTAGGAATTCCATCGGGTGCCTCTAAAACCATTTCCAAGCCTACGGTACGTTTGATGCACATCGTGCACAAATCTTGCGTCAAGATTAGCACTATCTCCAAACGGATTGAACCAAGCTTCTAGTTGAGCATCATCACCTAGGAGTCCCATCGAGTGCGTCCAAAATGATTTCTGAGCCTATGGTACATTTGCCACAAACCGTGCACCTATCTTGCACCGACACTAACGCTGTCTCCAAACGGACTAAAATGAGATTCCATCAGGTGTGTCCAAAATGATTTTTGAGCCTGTGGTATGTTCGGTGCAAACCGTGCACCTATCTTGCATCAAGATTAGCGCTATCTCCAAACGGACTAAAACGATTATCTATTTGAGCCTCGTCCCCTTGGAGCACCATCGGGTGCGTCCAAAGCGATTTCTAGGCCTATGGTACGTTTGGCGCAAACTGTGCACCTATCTTGCACCGATACTAACACTATCTCGAAACATATCGAAATGAGATACCACATGACCCACGTCACCGAGGAGTTCTATCGGGTGTGTCCAAATGGATTTTAGAGCCTGTGGTATGTTCGGTGAAAACCATGCACCTATCATGTGTCAAGATTAGTACTATCTCCAAACAAACCAAAACAAACATCCACTTGAGCCTCAACACCTAGGAGTACCAGCGGTGCGTCCAAAACAATTTTTGAGCCTATGGTACATTTGGCGCAAACCATGCACCTATCTTGCACCGACACTAAGACTGTCTCCAAACGGACTAAACCAAGATTCCACATGACCAACGTCACCTAGGAGATCTATCGGGTACATCCAAAATGATTTGTGAGCCTAGGGTACGTTAGACACAAATCATGCATTTATCTTGCTTCAAGGTTAGCACTATGTCCAAACAGACCGAATCGAGCTTTCACTCTAGCCTCATTACCTAGGAGTACCATCGGGTGAGTCCTAAACGATTTTTGAGCCTATGGTACGTTCGATGCAAACCATGCACCCATCTTGCATCAAGATTAGCAGCATCTCCAAACAGACCGAATCGAGCTTCCACTCTTGTCTCCTAGGAGTACCATCGGGTGCGTCCAAAACAATTTCTAAGGCTATGGTACGTTTGGCGCAAACCTAGCACCCATCTAACAGTGGCTCCAAAAGGGCCAAAATGTGATTCCACATGACCCACATCAGCTAGGAGTTCTATCGAGTGTGTCCAAAATGATTTTTGAGCCTGTGGTATCTTCCATGCAAACCATGCACCTATCTTACTTCAATATTAGCACTATCTCCAAACGGACCGAATCTAGGTTCCACATGAGCCTTGTAACCTAGGAGTACCATCGGGTGTGTCCAAAACAATTTCTGAGCCGATGGTATGTTTGGTGCAAACTGTGCACCTATCTTACACTGATACTAACACTATCTCTAAATGGACCAAAAGGAGATTCTATATGCCCCCACGTCACCTAAGAGTTCTATCAAGTGTGCCCAAAATGATTTTTGAGCATGTGGTACGTTCGGCGTAAACTGTGCACCTATATTGTGTCATGATTAGCCCTATCTCCAACCAAACCAAAACGTGCATCTACTTGAGCCTCGTCACCTAGGAGTACCATTGGGTGCGTCTAAAATGATTTCTAAGCCTATGGCACGTTTGGTGCAAACCGTGCACCTATCATGCACCAACACTAACACTATCCCCAAACGGACCAAAATGAGATTCCACATGACCCACATCACCTTAGAGTTCCATCGAGTATGTCCAAAACTGTTTCTGAGCCAATGGTACATTCAATGCAAACCATGCACCTATCATGCATCACGAGTAGTTCTATCTCCAAATGGACCGAATCGAGCTTCCACTCGAGTCTCGTTACTTAGGAGTACCATTGGGTGCGTCCAAAATGATTTCTAAGGCTATAGTACATTTGGCGCAAACCATGCACCTATCACGCAACGACACTAATAGTCTCTAAACGGATTGAAACAAGATTCCACATGACCCACGTCACTTAGGAGTTCCATCGTGTCCATGCAAAACTATTTATGAGGCTATGGTACGTTCGACGCAAACTATGCACCTATCTTGCGTCAAGATTAGCACTATCTCTAAATGGACCAAACCAAGTTTCCACTTGAGCCTCATCACCTAGGAGTACCATAGGGTGCATCTAAAACGATTTATATGTATATGGTATGTTTGACGCAAACCGAACACCTATCTTGCACCGACGCTAACACTATCCCCAAATGGACCGAATCGAGCTTCCACTTGAGCCTCGTCACCTAGGAGTACCATTGGGTGTGTCGAAAATGATTTCTAAGCTGATGGTACATTCGTTGCAAATTGTGCACCAATCTTGCACTGATACTAACACTATCACCAAATGGATCGATATGAGATTCCACATGACCCACGTCACCGAGGAGTTCTATCGGGTGTGTCCAAATGGATTTTAGAGCCTGTGGTATGTTCGGTGAAAACCATGCACCTATCATGTGTCAAGATTAGTACTATCTCCAAACAAACCAAAACAAACATCCACTTGAGCCTCAACACCTAGGAGTACGAGCGGTGCGTCCAAAATGATTTCTGAGCTGATGGTATGTTTCGGGGCAAACCATGCACCAATCTTCACCGACACTAACATTGTCTCCAAACGGACCAAAATGAGATTCCATATGACCCACGTCACCTAGGAGTTCCTTCGGGTGTGTCCAAAATGATTTCCGAGCCTATGGTATGTTTGACGCAACTGTGCACCTATCTTGCGTCTTGATTAGTGTTATCTCCAAATAGACCGAACTGAGCTTCCACTTGAGCCTCGTCTCCTAGGAGTACTATCGGGTGCGTCTAAAATAATTTATGAACCTATGGTACATTTGACGCAAACCGAGCACCTATCTTGCACCAATGCTAACACTATCTCCAAACAGATCAAAACGAGATTTCACATGACCCACATCACCAAGGACTTCCATCAGGTGCGTCTAAAATGATTTTTGAGCCTGTGCTATGTTTTGCACAAACCGTGCACCTATCTTGCTTCAACATTAACACTATCTCCAAATAGACCAAATCGACCTTCCACTTGAGCCTCGTCACTAGGAGTACCATTGGGTGCATCCAAAATGATTTCTGAGCCGATGGTACGTTCGTTGCAAACCGTGCACCTATCTTGCACCGATACTAACACTATCTCTAAATGGAACAAAATGAGATTCTGCATGACTCACGTCACCGAGCAGTTCTATTTGGTGACGTGGATCTTGTGGAATGTCGTTTTGGTCTGTTTGGAGAGAAAGTGTTAGTGTTGGTGCAAGATTGGTGCACGGTTTGCGCCAAACGTACCATGGGCTCAGAAATCATTTTGGAGGCACCCAATGGTACTCCTACGTGATGAGGCTTAAGTGGAAGCTCAATTCGGTCTGTTTGGAGATAGTGCTAATCTTAACACAAGATAGGTGCACGGTTTGCGCCGAATGTACCATAGGCTCGGAGATCATTTTGGACGCGCCCAATGGAACTCCTAGGTTGATGAGGACTTCAACACCAACGATGCATCCACACCGATACCAGTACCTCTTGCTGGTCCTCTTACTCATGCTCACGTTCATCAACTTAATCATCAAGTGAGTTCCTTCTTGAGCTCCTGTCCATCATGTTTAGATCTTGGAGACACGTGCACTCTTGTTTTGATTAGGAATCAGGGAGAAGACCGAAAGGAAAACGGACTCGCGTTGGCTAATTTTTGGGCTGTTGGCCCATGTATGAAGTTGGGTCCATTAGGGACGTCTCCTAGGGCTGGAGGACGACCCAAACACTGCCTTAGTCTTCCTCTCATCTACTTATATGTCTTTAGAGCCGCCAGAACAGATTGGGTTTTGTTTAGATCAAGTTAGCCTTCGCTACTTGCCTGTAAACGCGCGTGCTAGATCAGCCGCCCGTCTACTTGTCTTCGGAACCCCACGTCATTGGAGATTGAGTTTGAAACCTTCATTTACATCTAGTAATTCAGTACTTGTTCTCTTGTTCTTGCGAGTTCTTCGATTGCTTGCAGGACGGGTGCCCTAGTGGCTGGTTGTCGCACCGTAAGATCACGGCAACCACTGGAGGTGGTGTATCGGTTGCCAAGGCGCAACATCCCTGGATCGTTGTAGTCGGACCGTGAACGTCATCTTTTTCCACCAATCGAGTTTGCCACGATCTCTCATCGAAAGATCGGCCATCAAACCCCAGCGGGTTCTTATCAGTTGGTATCAGAGCAAGGTTAATCGGTGAGAGACTTCCAATCCTTTCCCTGTTTTAATTCCTATACTCCAGAAAAGCTAAAAAAAATAGTAGATTAGGGTTCCGTAATCCTATAGACATTTTGAGCCTTTGAATAGTACTGCGTAGTTAGGGCTTGTTGAGTCATCGGTTGCATCGGTTGTGTCGAGTTGCTGGTCTTAGTTTTATTCCATTAGAGTTTCGAGTTCTTGTCACGTTTTAGTCACAACCGTGCACTACTATATCAGTTTCAGATTTGTGTTCTTTTTAGAGTCCAAGTACTACCCTCGTATCCAGTTTCCTTCCGAACCTGAGTTGCTTCTGCGTTCAATTCCGAGTCTGAGTTGGTTTCGGTGATCGAGTCCGAACGACTTAATATACCTTTTATACGAGATTTGCTTACTCTAGAGAGAGAGAGAGAATCTTTTAATTACCTTTATACCCCCTACACTTTCAGAAAAAGTGTATGTGGTGAATTGCTCATTTGTCATCTCTCTGTTCATATAATCAGTTTTGAGGATCCCCTGAAAAAAAAGAAAAAAAAGAAAAAAAAAGAAAAAAAGAAAAAGAAGTAAGATAAAAGAAAAGGGGGCTGATTTTTGTGTTGATTCTTTTGCTAGGTGGTGTTGTGATCTCCTTGTGTCCAGGCTCGCGTCTCTAGCACGGTCTAGGCTAGGACCAGCACAGTACCACCGTTGAACGATTATTCAGCTCGCTTTTGTAACTAACGTGGTGCTATCATTTTCCTTGGTATTACATTTGGCCCACCTACAGCTCCACATATACGACTATAACTTGACAGGTGTTGTTGCTGCGGTACCGGTACACTCTCTTCCAAGGTTGCAGACTTGCTGGTTGTCGACCCCTCTTGTTGAGCAAGGTAAGAACTGGTAAGAGCTTGATAAACAAGTTGAGAGTGAGCGCCTTGCTGTAGCTACATCCTAGTAGTTGTAGGGCTTTTATTTCTTCACCTGTTTTCTTGTTTCCACTTTGTTTTGTTGAACCATGTCAGGATCAGAGGACGGTAACAAGATTCCACAATCTCCTCGTACCAAGGGCATCATTCAACATTTTAGGTGATGTGGCTCATATGGAATCTTGTTTTAGTCTGTTCGGATATAGTGTAAGTGTCATGCAAGATAGGTGCACGGTTTGTGCCAAACGTACCATAGGCTTAAAAATCACTTCTAACGCACCCGATGGTACTTCTAGGTGACGAGGCTTAAGTGGAACCTCCATTCGGTCTATTTGGAGATAGTGCTAATCTTGATGCATGATAGGTGCATGGTTTGCGCCGAACGTACCATGGGCTCGAAAATCATTTTGGATGCACATGATGGAACTCCTAGGTGATGAGGGTCTTGTAGAATCTCAGTTTGGTTCATTTGGAGACAGTGTTAGTGATAGTGCAAGATAGTTGCACGGTTGGCGCCAAACATACCATAGGCTCAGAAATCACGCACCCGATGGTACTCCAAGGTGACGAGGCTCAAGTGGAGGCTTGTTTTAGTCCATTTGGACATAGTGCTAGTATTGACGCAAGATAGGTGCACGGTTTGCTCTGAACGTATCACAGGATCAAAATTCATTTTGGACACACCTGATAGAACTCCTAGGTGACGTGGGTCCTCTGGAATCTCATTTCAATCCATTTGGAAACAGTGTTAGTATCGGTGCAAGATTGGTGCATGGTTTGCGCCAAACGTACCATGGGCTCATAAACGTTTCGGATGCACCCGATGGTACTCCTAGGTGAAGTGGGTCAAGTGCAATCTTGTTTCAGTCCGTTTAGAGATAGTGTTAGTGTCAGTGCAAGATAGGTGCATAGTTTGCATCAAATGTACCATATGCTCAGAAATTGTTTGGGATGCACCCGATGGAACTCCTAGGTGACATGGCTCAAGTGGAAGGGATTCGGTCTATTTGGAGACAATGCTAATCTAGATGTAAGATAGGTGCACGGTTTGCGCCGAATGTACCATAGGCATAGAAATTGTTTTGGACGCGCCCAATGGAACTCCTAGGTGACGTGGGTCATGTGGAATCTTGTTTTGGTCCGTTTAGAGACAGTGGTAGTTCAGTGCAAGATAGGTGCATGGTTTGCGCCAAATGGACCATAGGCTCATAAATTATTTTAGACACACCTAATGGTACTCCAAGGTGACGAGGCTCAAGTGGATGCTCACTCCAGTCTGTTTGCAGATAGTGCAAGTCTTGACACAAGATAGGTGCACGATTTCTGCCGAACATACCGTAGTCTGGAAAATCATTTTGGACACACCCGATAGAACTTCTATGTGACGTGGGTCTTGAGGAATCTCATTTCGGTGCATTTGGGGATAGTGTAGTATCGGTGATGATTGGTGCACGATTTGCGCCAAACATACCATAGGCTCAAAAATCGGTTTGGACGCACCCGATGGTACTCCTAGGTGACGAGGCTCAAGTGGAAGCTTGGTTCAAACTGTTTGGAGATAGTGTTAATCTTGACGCAAGATAGGTGCATAGTTTGCGCCGAACATACCATAGGATCGGAAATTATTTTGGATGCACCCGATGGAACTCCAAGGTGACGTTGTTCTTGTCGAATCTCGTTTTGATCCATTTGGAGACAGTGTTAGTGTCGATGCAAGATAGGTGCACGGTTTGCGCCAAACGTACCATTGGCTTAGAAATCATTTTGGATGCACCTGATGGTACTCGAAGGTGACAAGGCTCAAGAGGATGCTCATTTTGGTCCTTTTCGAGATAGTGCATGTCTTGACGTAATATAGGTGCACGGTTTGGCCGAACATACCATAGACTCAAAAATCATTTTGGACACACCCGATAGAACTCCTAGGTGATGTGCATCAAGTGGAATCTCATTTCGATACATTTGGAGATAGTGTTATTATCAGTGCAAAGTTGGTGCACGGTTTGCGTCAAACGTACCATAGGCTCAGAAATTATTTTGGACGCACCCGAGGGTACTCCGAGGTGACGAGGCTGAAGTAGAAGCTCAATTTGGTCTATTTGGAGACAGACCTAATCTTGATGTAAGATAGGTGCATGGCTTGCGCCGAACATATCTTAGGCTCAGAAATCATTTTGGACGCACCTGATGGTACTCCAAGGTGACGAGGCTCAAGTGGACGCTCATTTCGGTCCATTTCGAGATAGTGCTAGTATTGATGCAAGATAGGTGCACGGTTTACACCGAACATAACATAGGCTCAAAAATCATTTTGGATACACCTGATAGAACTCCTAGGTGACGTGGGTCATGTGGAATCTCATTTTGGTCCATTTGGAAATAGTGTTAGTATCGGTGCAAGATTGGTGCCCGGTTTCGCCAAACGTACCATAGGCTCATAAATCATTTCGTACGCCCTCGATGGTACTCCTAGGTGAAGTGGGTCATGTTGTCCATTTGGAGATAGTGTTAGTGTTAGTGCAAGATAGATGCACGGTTTGCGCCAAATGTACCATAAGCTCAGAAATCATTTGGGATGCACCCGATGCAACTTCTAGGTGACGAGGCTCAAGTGGAAGCTCGATTCAGTCTGTTTGGAGATATTGCTAATCTTGACACAAGATTGGTGCACGGTTGCGCCGAATATACCATAGGCTTAGAAATCGTTTTGAACGCACCCGATGGTACACCTAGGTGACGAGTCTCCAGTGGATGCTCGTTTTAGTCCGTTTGCAGATAGTGTTAATCTTGACACAAGATAGGAGCATGATTTGCACCAAACATACCATAGGCTCAAAAATCATTTTGGATACACCTGATAGAACACTAGGTGACGTGGGTCCTGTGGAATTTGATTTTTGTCCATTTAGAGACAGTGATAGTATCGGTGCAAGATAGGTGCATGGCTTGCGCCAAACGTACCATAGGCTCAAAAATTATTTTGGACACACTTGATGGTACTCCTATGTGATGAGGCTCAAGTGAAAGCTAGATTTGGTCTGTTCAGAGATAGTGCTATCTTGACGCAAGATAGGTGCATGGTTTGCGTTGAACGTACCATAGGCTCAGAAATTGTTTTGGACGCACCCGATGGATCTCCTAGGGGACTGAGACATGTAGAATCTCGTTTCAGTCTGTTTGGAGACGATGTTAGTGTCAGTGCAAGATAGGTCCGCGGTTTGCGCCAAACGTACCATAGGCTCAGAAATTATTTTGGATGCACCCAATGGTACTCCTAGGTGACGAGGCTCAAGTGGATGATGGTTTTTGTCCACTTGTTTATAGTGCTAATCTTGATGTAAGATAGGGCATGGTTTGCGCCGAACATACCAGAGGCTCAAAAATTGTTTTTGACGCACCCGATGGAACTCCTCGGTGACGTAGGTAGTGTGGAATCTCGTTTCGATCCGTTTGGAGACAATGTTAGGGTCGATGCAAGAAAGCTGCTCAGTTTGAGTCAAATGTGCCATAGGCTCAGAAATCATTTTAGATGCACTTGATGGTACTCCTAGGTGATGAGGCATAAGTGATAGATCGATTCAAGCCATTTGGAGATAGTGCTAATAATGATGCAAGATAGGTGCACGGTTTGGATGCATTCGATGAATCTCCTTGGTGACGTGGGTCATGTGAAAACTTGTTTCGGTCCATTTGGAAACAGTGTTAGCGACGGTGCAAGATATCACCAAATGTTCCACAGGCTCAAAAATCATTTTGGACGCACCCGATAGAACTCCAAGGTGACGAGGCTCAAGTGAACGCTCGTTTCGGTCTGTTTGGAGCTAGTGCTAGTATTGATGCAAGATAGGTGCACAGTTTGCACCGAACATACCATAGGCTCAAAAATCGTTTTGGACACACCTGATAGAACTTCTAGGTGATGTGGGTCATGTGAAATCTCATTTTGGTCCGTTTGCAAACAGTGTTAGTATCGGTGCAAGATTGGTGCACAGTTTGCACCAAACGTACCATAGGCTTAGAAATCGTTTAAGACGCACCCGATGGTACTCCTAGGTGAAGTGGGTCATGTGGAATCTTGTTTCAGTTCGTTTGGAGATAGTGTTAGTGTCAGTGCAAGATAGGTGTACGGTTGCGCCAAATGTACCATAAGCTCAGAAATTATTTGGGATGCACTCGATGGAACTCCTAGGTGACGAGGTTCAAGTGGAAGCTCGATTCGGTCTGTTTGTAGATAGTGCTAATCTTGACACAAGATAGGTGCACGGTTTGCGCCAAATATACCAAAGGCTCAGAAATTGTTTTGGATGCACCCAATGGTACTCCTAGGTGATGAGGCTCAAGTGGATGATCGTTTTTGTCCATTTGTTTGTAGTGCTAATCTTGATGTAAGATAGGTGCGTGGTTTGCACCGAACATACCAGAGGCTCAGAAATCATTTTCGACGCACCCGATAGAACTCGGTAATGTAGGTCATGTGGAATCGCGTTTCAATCCGTTTGGAGACATTATTAGGGTTGACTCAAGATAGGTGCTCGGTTTGAGTCAAACGTACCCTAGGCTCAGAAATCATTTTAGATGTACCTGATGGTACTCCTAGGTGATGAGGCACGAGTGGAAGTTCGATTTAGTCCATTTGGAGATAGTGCTAATAATGATGCAGGATAGGTGCACAATTTGGACGCATCAGATGGATCTCCTTGGCGACGTGGGTCATGTGAAATCTCGTTTCGGTCCGTTTGGAAACAGTGTTAGTGGCGGTGCAAGATAGGTGCACGGTTTGCCCCAAACATACCATAGGCTTAGAAATCATTTTGAATGGACCCGATGGTACTCCTAGGTGACAAGGCTCAAGTGGAAGCTCAATTCGGTCTGTTTGCAGACAGTGCTAATCTTGACGCAAGATAAGTGCACAGTTTGTGCCAAATGTACAATAGGCGCAGAAATTGTTTTGGACGCGCCCAATGGAACTCCTAGGTGATGTGGGTCATATGGAATCTCGCTTCGGTCCATTTGGAGACAGTGGCAGTGTCGGTGCAAGGTAGGTGCACGGTTTGCGCCAAATGTACCAAGGCTCATAAATCATTTTGGACACACCTGATGGTACTCCAAGGTGACGAGGCTCAAGTGGATGCTTACTTCAGTCTGTTTGCAAATAGTGCTAGTCTTGACGTAAGTTAGGTGCACGGTTTCTGCCGAATGTACCACAGTCTCGAAAATCATTTTGGACACACCCGACAGAAGTCCTATGTGACGTGGGTCATGTGGAATCTCATTTCGGTCCATTTAGAGATAGTGTTAGTATCAGTTGCATGGTTTGCGCCAAACATACCATAGGCTCAAAAATCATTTCGGACGCACCCGATGGTATTCCTGGGTGACGAGGCTCAAGTGGAAGCTCGATTCAAACTGTTTGCAGACAATGCTAATCTTGACGCAAGATAGGTGCATTGATAAGAACCCGCTGGGGTTTGATGGTTGATCTTTCGATGAGAGATCGTGGCGAACTCGATTGGTGGAAAAAGATGACGTTCATGGTCCGACTACAACGATCCAGGGACATTGCGCCTTGGCAACCGATACACCACCTCCAATGGTTGCCGTGATCTTACGGTGCGACAACCAGCCACTAGGGCACCCGTCCTGCAAGCAATCGAAGAACTCGCAAGAACAAGAGAACAAGTACTGAATTACTAGATGTAAATGAAGGTTTGAAACTCAATCTCCAATGACGTGGGGTTCCAAAGACAAGTAGACGGGCGGCTGATCCAGCACGCACGTTTACAGGCAAGTAGCGAAGGCTAACTTGATCTAAACAAAACCCAATCTGTTCTGGTGGCTCTAGAGACATATAAGTAGATGAGAGGACAACTAAGGCAGTGTTTGGGTCGTCCTCCAGCCCTAGGACGCGTCTCTAATGGACCCAACTTCATACATGGGCCAACAGCCCAAAAATTAGGTGACGCAGCACCGCAGACAGAGAAGGACGTGACAATAAAACAATGACTGCAAGCGCCTCCGACGTGATATGGATATGAGGTTGGATCCATTGGAAAGTAGACTTGATAAGCTTTCCAACAAGTGCTAGAACGTCCCAATCGGAGTCCGATGAAGTCATGGCGGCCATCACAAGTTGGTGCTGTGCTGCAGTCCGAATCCAGCCAACGCGAGTCCGTTTTCCTTTCGGTCTTCTCCCTGATTCCTAATCAAAACAAGAGTGCACGTGTCTCCAAGATCTAAACATGATGGACAGGAGCTCAAGAAGGAACTCACTTGATGATTAAGTTGACGAACGCGAGCACGAGTGAGAGGACCAGCAAGGGGTACTGGTATCGGTGTGGATGCATCGTTGGTGTTGAAGTCCTCATCATCCTCCCTTTCTTGCATTTGAGTCATCCTCGACTCAAGCTCATCTTCCTCACCCAAATATGGCTTTAAATCTGCAATGTTAAATGTGGGACTAACCCCAAAATCTGCAGGAAGATTAAGCTTATATGCATTCTCATTAATTCGTTGCAACACTTTGAATGGTCCATCAGCTCTAGGCATCAGTTTAGATTTTCTCAATTCAGGAAATCGCTCCTTTCTTAAATGCAACCAAACCAAATCTCCAGGTTCAAATTTTAATTCTTTGCGACCTTTATCACTAGCAAGCTTATATTTAGCATTCATACGCTCTATGTTTTGTTTGGTTGTCTCATGCAGTTTCAACATCAATTCAGCACGTCGCTTAGCATCAAAATTTAACTTTTCTGAAGTTGGTAAAGGCATTAAATCAATAGGAGCACGTGGCAACAAACCATAAACAATCTCAAATGGACACATCTTTGTAGTAGAATGCATTGAACGATTATAAGCAAACTCAATATGAGGTAAACAATCTTCCCACATCTTAATATTCTTCTTTAAAACAGCCCTTAACATAGTTGATAAAGTTCTATTCACAACTTCAGTTTGACCATCAGTTTGGGGATGACAAGTGGTAGAAAATAAAAGTTTAGTCCCCAATTTAGCCCATAAAGTTCTCCAAAAATGGCTAAGAAATTTAGCATCTCGATCAGAAACAATTGTATTTGGCACACCATGCAAACGAACAACTTCACGAAAGAACAAATCAGCAATATGTGTCGCATCATCAGTTTTATGACAAGGTATAAAGTGTGTCATCTTAGAAAATCTATCCACAACCACAAAAACACTATCACGACCCTTCCTAGTCCTTGGCAATCCCAACACAAAATCCATAGAAATATCTTCCCAAGGAGCATTGGGAACAGGTAGAGGCATATACAAACCATATGGATTTAACCATGACTTAGCCTTTTGACATGTAGTGCAGCGAGCGACAAATCTCTCCACGTCTCTCCTCATCTTTGGCCAAAAGAAATGACCAGCAAGGATGTCCTCCGTCTTCTTTGCTCCAAAATGTCCCATCAAGCCACCTCTGTGCGCCTCCTGTAGCAACAACAAACGAATGGAGCTAGCTGGAATGCATAGCTTGTTAGCTCTAAACACAAAGCCATCATTTACAAAAAATTTATTCCATGCTTTTCCATCTTTACATTGCAGTAACACGTCCTTAAAATCATCATCATGCACATATTGTTCTTTGATTGTTTCCAAACTAAAGATCTTATAATCAAGTTGTGTCAACAAAGTATATCGCCTAGACAAAGCATCAGCAATGATATTCTCTTTTCCTTTCTTGTGTTTGATTACATAAGGAAAAGATTCAATAAATTCAACCCACTTAGCATGTCTACGATTCAGTTTTCCTTGACTACGAATATGCTTCAACGATTCATGATCAGAATGTATAACAAATTCTTTGGGCCACAAATAATGCTGCCATGTTTCTAATGTCCGCACAAGAGCATACAATTCTTTGTCATAAGTAGAATAATTCAGCACAGGTCCACTTAGTTTCTCACTAAAATATGCAATGGGTCTTCCTTCTTGTAATAAAACACCACCCAATCCAATTCCACTAGCATCACATTCAAGTTCGAAAGTCTTATTAAAATCAGGAAGTTGGAGAAGAGGTGCATGTGTCAACTTATCTTTCAACATGATGAAGGCATTCTCTTGTGCTTTGCCCCAATTAAAGGGCACTCCCTTCTTTGTAAGATCATTCAATGGTGCAGCAATGGTGCTGAAATCCTTCACAAAACAGCGATAGAACCCCGCAAGTCCTAGGAAACTCTGCACCTGTGTGATAGTCTTTGGTACAGGCCATCCCTGTATAGCTTCCACCTTGGCTTGATCAACCTCAATTCCCTGTGGAGTCACAACATAGCCAAGAAAAGACACACGATCGGTGCAAAAGGTGCACTTCTCAAGGTTACCAAATAAACATGCATCTCGTAGAGCATCAAAAACAGCACGTAAGTGAGCTAGGTGTTCATCCACAGATTTGCTATAAATCAATATATCATCAAAGTAGACTACAACAAATTTCCCAATGAAAGCACGCAAAACCTCATTCATTAATCTCATGAAAGTACTAGGTGCATTAGTTAACCCAAAAGGCATTACCAACCACTCATATAAGCCGAACTTAGTTTTGAAAGCAGTTTTCCATTCATCTCCTAATTTCATACGAATCTGGTGGTACCCACTACGCAAATCAACTTTGGAAAACACAATAGCACCACTCAATTCATCAAGCATATCATCTAAACGGGGAATAGGGTGTCGATATCGAATGGTGATGTTATTAATAGCCCTACAATCAACACACATACGCCACGTTCCATCTTTCTTAGGCACCAAAATAACCGGAACAGCACAAGGACTAAGAGACTCATGCACATAACCTTTGTCGAGTAGTTCCTACACTTGCTGCTGGATTTCTTTTGTTTCCTCTAGATTTGTCCTGTATGGCGCACGGTTTGGCAAAGATGCACCAGGAATAAGATCAATTTGGTGCTCAATCCCGCGTATAGG
>CM039608.1:23167836-23193889 GCA_022457205.1 Saccharum spontaneum | reverse complement strand
TGGGCGTCTCCGGCTTAGAACGCTGCTGAAAATTCCTCCCATCGTTAGACCTGAAAGGCTGGTGTTGTTTGCGGCCCTGTACTTCACGTTCTGCCTTAATAGCAAGATGATACAATTGGGAAAAATTGCGCCATTCTTTGTAATCAAGTATGTTCTGTATATCATGGTTTAAACCACCAAAAATCTAGCACTAGCATCATTATCATCTTCATTTATACCACAACGGGCTAAACCAATAAGCAATTCTTGATAGTAAGCTTCTACTCCTTTATCACCTTGTTTTAAAGTTTGCAGTTTCAAATGTAAATCACATTGGTAACAAGGAGGAACAAAACAAGATTTCATACGTTGCTTTAAAGCATTCCAAGTTTGAGGCACAGCAACAGCATTATTAGCATTGCAAAGATCACTCCACCAGAACAAAGCAAAATTAGTAAACTCACTAGTAGCAAGTCTAACTCTATGCTCAGCAGGAACATTATGAGAATCAAATTTTTGTTGAACAGCAAGCTCCCAATCTAAATAAGCCTCTGGATCAATATTACCAGCAAAAGCAGGAAGGCTAAATTTAATTTTAGCAAAAGGATCATTATTTCCATGATTATTACCTCCCATACCACGACGGTTGAAGTTGAGGCGGCGACGGGCATAACCGTCAACATTCACATCAGCATCGTCATCACCAAAATCATCCGCATCGTCATCAACAGCACGATGAGGTGGAGGACGTTGCTCGAGTTGTTCAATGCGGGTGACCAGATTGTTCACATTGCGCGTCAGCTCGGTCATAAGATTGCGTTGTTCAGTCATGAACGTTGTAAGCTCACCCTTGGACACGCAATCATTGAAGTCCGTCGGAGATCCTGCCATGGTTAGAAGATAGAAAAAGACAACACCAAAGTATTATCCCTATCAACTAAAGGAACCAAGTGGTGGTGGTGGTGAAAGTGGAATGCAAAATCACAAGCGGCTTACCACCGTCTTGCCTGTATTCTTACCAACGCCAAACAAGAGCAAAACCAACGTGGCGAAGCAATCTGTTGTTAAGCGTGGGTAATAGTTGCAAGATGAACCTGTGCTGACAGAAGAATATGTGGAGCTATGGGTAGGCACACAATATGACAGCAAGGATTAGCAATTAACAAATACAGATTAGCGATTGTTCAATCCGGATCCAAAGTACAAATCACAGCTGCTGGCTAAGATGTGTCGAGACGTAGCGCAACAAGGTGAAAACAAAGGACGATGGAAAGAACGCACAGAACAAGCAAATAACCGGATTTTTCCTTTTTCCTGAATTTTTCCCTGATTTTTCCAAAAGGCACTATTAGGAATCAAACTTTTTTATTTTTTCACTATTTTTTTATATTTTTCTCTGAACAAGGATCACAAAAGATGCAACCACAAAAATTGGCACCTACAACTGAGGTGGGATGTGGTCTACAGAAAAACAGCACGTTCTCTGAAAAGCGTGCAAAAGCTTTAACAATTTTTTTTCTTTATTTTCCTGATATTTTTTGGCAATTTTGATGAAACCAAACAGGGCAAAGCCAAGTTTGGGTCGGGTCCAAACGGTGTCAAGAAGCTGCTGTAAAAATTTCAGATTTTTCTGATAAACGAGCGAAAAGTTATGCCTGTTTTACCGAAGGTATCTCAAGTTATGTTTTGACTGGAGGCACAACACGAAAGCGGCAGTTAGGGCAAAGCGTCCCTAAACTCCAACACCGATCACAAGAGTGTCCCTGTGACTCCAACAGCGACAGTAGGTATTCACCTGATGATGAAAGGAGGGCTGCGATGCAGGCAAAATAAGAGCGGCTAGCAACCTATCTAGGGTTTGCGCGGCGGCGAGAAGTCACACAAGGCGTCTAGCGGGGGCAAGTCGAGTAATGTGGTGGCTTTGACTTGTTGTTTAGGAACGGTGGATGGGATAGCGGCGGAAAACAAAAATCACAGCAATGGGCGATTGAACTATGACCACAAACACAATCCTAAACCAGCAACAAGACTCGACCACGGACACAAACTCAACAATGCGAATCTGAAACGAAATTGCAAAGGCACAAAAGGTGATAGGACAGCAGAAATTGAAATATTTTTGGGCTTTTTGTGGACTCTAGGTAATGAACAACAAATATGAATCTAAGGCAAACGAGAATATACCTCACGGTAAATCTAAAATCTCTGATACCAATTGATAATGATTCATCCGGCCCAGGTGGGGTTGGCCGAGGCCCAATAAATTAAGGTTGCCCGGACCCCAATAATTCTTATGCACACCCACTCGGGGAAAGGCCCAATGTCCCTAAAAGACTAGTCCGATAGGGGAAGGGTGGCTCTCCCTTTTAAGGTGGCTTCCTCCTCCTAAGCTAAGCAAGGTGGGATTATTCAGAGGCTCACACGGTCGCCGCCCGACTACAACTAGGCCACTTGGCCTTTTTTTGTTGCGTCTTTGCCAGCGGGTAATTATGGAGGATGTCCTCATCATGCATGGTTTGAGCCAAACATACCATAGAATCGAAAATCATTTTGGATACACCTGATGGAACTCCTAGGTGACGTGGTTCTTGTCGAATCTCATTTTGGTCTATTTGGAGACAGCGTTAGTGTCGGTGCAAGATAGGTGCACGGTTTGCGCCAAATGTACCATAGGCTTAGAAATCATTTTGGATGCCCCCGATGGTACTCCATGGTGACGAGGCTCAAGTGGATGCTCGTTTTGGTCTGTTTGGAGATAGCGCTAGTCTTGACGCAAGATAGGTGCACGGTTTGCGCTGAACATACCATAGGCTTGAAAATTGTTTTGGACACACTCGATAGAACTCATAGGTGACTTGCGTCATGTGGAATCTCATTTCGGTATGTTTGGAGACAGTGTTATTATTAGTGCAAGGTTGGTGCACGGTTTTGTGCCAAACGTACCATAGGTTTAGAAATTGTTTTGGATGCACTCGAGGGTACTCCGAGGTGACAAGGCTAAAGTGGAAGCTTAATTCGGTCTATTTGGAGATAGTGCCAATCTTGACGCAAGATAGGTGCCTGGCTTACGCTGAACATACCATAGGCTCGGAAATCATTTTGGACGCACCCAATATAACTATTAGGTGATGTGGGTCATGTGGGATTTCATTTCGGTCTGTTTGGAGACGATGTTAGTGTTAGTGCAAGAAAGGTGCATGGTTTGCGCCAAACGTACCATAGGCTCAGAAATCATTTTGGACACACCCGATGGTACTCCTAGGTGACGAGGCTCAAGTGGAAGCTCAATTCGGTCTGTTTGGAGGTAGTGCTAATCTTGACGCAAGATAGGTGCCTGGTTTGTTCCGAATGTACCACAGGCTCAAAAATAGTTTTGGACAGACCTGATAGAACTCTCAGGTGACGATGGGTCATGTGGAATCTCATTTTGGACCGTTTGGAGACAGTGTTAGTATTGGTGCAAGGTTGGTGCACGGTGATATGAACCCACTAGGGTGAATCCTGATCTTTCGATGAGAGAAGGTGGATAACTCGATTTGGGGATGGAGATGACGTTCACGGCCCGACTACAACCATCTAAGGATGCTGCGCCTTAGCAACCGATACACCACCTCCAACAGCCTTCGCGATCTTGTGGAACACGATCAACCAAACCACTAGGGTAATTCCTGCAAACAATCGAGGAACAAGCAAGAACAAGTAGAACAAGCAACTCAATTGCAAATATGGAGATGAAAACCAATCTGAAATCACAAAGTTGGGGTTCTGAATCGAGTAGAACGGATGGTCTAGTCGACACACGCGTCTACAAGGAAGTAGCAATGGCTAAACTTTCAACAAAACAAAACCCAATATGTTTGTGGCGGCTCTAATCCTTATTAATACCTAGGGGAATGACCAGGGGGTGTTGGGGTCGTTCTCCAACCCTAGGACACGTCCCTAATGAACCCAACTTGATACATGGGCCATCAGCCCAAAATAGGGTGACACAGCACCAAAGGCAGAAAAGGCTCCGGCGTTGAAACAACGATTGCGGAAGCATCGGATAAGATATAGCCATGAGTCCAGATCCATTGGAAAATAGACTTGATAAGCTTTCCAAAAAGTGCTAGAACGTCCCAATCCGAGTCCGTATGCGACCGTGGTGAACATCACAAGTTGGAGCTGTCCTGGAGTCCGAATCCAGCCCCAAAACGTGTTGGATTTGATCTCTTTCTTTCCTTGGACCAAAAGTGACGTGGTGTCCAGGTGGAGGACGTTGGGAATACTTGGATTTGGTCCCCAATCAACTTTATTAACCTTCCATGTTTTTCCATATGCAATCAAACCTTTCCTTGATCCATGTAAGTAATTCTGAAAATGAAAATATACACATTTTATGGTGGAGCACCAATTCATCAAATGCATCAATGATAAGCCTCATATAGAATGGTTGCACCTTTGGTATAGAAGTGGTTGACATGGTCATAGTTGAGCCAATGATGTCCTCATCATTCTCCCCTTCTTGACAGCAAACCGTCCTCGGTTTGACCTTTGTTGGAGGATGTGTTGTAGGTAAAAGTGAACCGTGCTCCCCTTCTTGATATTTATCCTGTTGCATTTGGGGAAAACTAGAAAAACTTTGCAAGACATCATTAGTGTTAGTGCAGCCCTCAATTTGATCATGGTATTGTGGCCCAAAAAGATATTTCAGATTAGAGCAAATATAAACTTTATGCACCAAATATTCTCCTTTGTTGTCATATTTGCCAATTGCATGAAGCGAACAATGATTAAAACTTGGCAAAATAGAATCAAATTTAAGTTTCTCTTTTAGACAATTTAGATTACACAGAATATCAAATTCAATATAACCCAAAGTATTTAAAGAGGACAACAAATTCAGTTCATCTTGTGCACATGTAATAGGATGAAAAAGCTTATCTTCAGCACATTTGCATGTTCCAAACCAAACGTATCACACTTATTTGCTACTTGTGGCATAGGAGTAAAAGAATCATCAACACACAACTCCTCTTTATCACAAGGAACCGCGAGTAATCCATTTTGTGACAAAGGAAAAATCAGTAGTGGGTTCCACTATTTGTTGCTCTTCATTAGCATGCAGAGTGGACAAATTTTGGACATTATGGGTCACATCATTCTGGCAAGTATTCACAGATAATAGAATCTCTTTTTCAGCATTGAGAGCCAGACAAAACAATTGACCAATATGGTAATATGATTTGCTAATTAATAAGGTTTGAATTTCAGAATTGAGCCCTCTCATGAATCTACTCATAACATCTTCCATGCATTCATCCAATCCACCAAACATGATACAAATCTTAAAATTATGGTAGTATTGTTTCACAGTCTTGCTACCCTGCTTCAAGTTGTCTAATTTTGCAAGCAAATAATCAACATAATATGCAGGAACGAATGCATCTCTAAAAAGAAATTTGAAGTCTTTCCAAGATTCTGGAACTTTGATGTGCCTACAAATGTGTTTCCATTCGAGCAAAGCATATTCAATCAAAATATTAGAGGCAATACAAATCTTTTGTTTCTCGGATAGGTCATGCTCATCAAATTCATTGTCTACTTTTAACTCCCAATCAATGTAAGCTTGAGGATCAAACTTACCATCATATAATGGCAAGTGTTGAATGACATCCTGAATATGAGGGTCTAGTTTCAACAGCTCAAAAATCTCCATATCACCTGCCATGATTAGTAGGAAACAAGAAACACAAAAATAATATGTATCCTCCTATCAACTACTAGGATGTGTCAGATGTAATTCTCTCAAACTCAACTTGTTAAAACAAGCCCTTACAAGTTCTTACCAAGCCAAACAGGAGGTGACGGCAACCAACAAGTCTACAACCGTGGAGTGAAGTGTATCGGTGCCACAACAACAACACCTGTCAAGCTGTAGTCGAAATATGTGGAGCTATAGGTGGGCTAAAGCAAGGAAGTACTAGAACCACGTTAGTTGCAAGCAAATTGAACAAACGCTCAACGACGTTATTATGCTGGTCCTAGGCTAGTACATGCTAGAGACGCGAGCCTGGCCACAAATGAAGTCACTGAGCAGCAGCAAAAAAAAGGATCACAAGGACAGGAATAACAACAAAAGAAAAACTCTTCTCTTCTTCTTTCTCTTTCTTTTCTTTCTTTCTTTCTGTCTTTCTTTTCTTTCTTTCTTTTCTTTCTTTCTGTCTTTTTTTTCTTCTGTTCTTTTTTCTTTCAACTAGCACAAAACTGAAATTTTGCAACAAGAAATAACAAGCTACTTACAGCAATTAAATGTTTCCTTGGGAAGGGTGATTCAGTAGCAAAGTGAAACAAGTGGTTGTTTTGCAAAACCAGCAGACGCGCAAATCTCCAGGGCAATTGCGAAGCGCTCAGAATGAATTTGGGACCAAGCTCTGATCCGTTGGAAAGAGGACAAGTTAAGCTTTCCAGATTGTATTTAAACTCCCTATTCAGACTCCTAACAAAGGAAATATGGTGCTTTTGTTTTCAAGATAAAACAGGACTCCGAATCGAATTCTATCTTGATCTTGTTGGATTTCTTTTTTGTAGATGGAAATATAGACGTGGATGAAACCTCCAAGGACGTGGCTAGGATAATGGTGGTAAACAAAACAAAGGAATTTGAAAATCCACTCGGATTCCTAGAGAGAAACAAATAAACTCAAATCTGCGATGGTGACAGAAACGTGACTAGAACTCGAAACTCTAAACGACTAGACGCTAAGACCAGCAACTTGCACGACGATGCAACCGTTAATTCAATAAGCCCTAACTAAGCAGTAATAGTATTAAGCTCAAAGGGGTTTTGGGATTATGAAGAACTAATCTACTAATTTTGTTTTGGCTTTTTCTGGACCATAGGAGATTAAAAACAGCAAAGAACTAGAAGTCTCTCACCGATCAACCTTGCTCTGATACCAACTGATATGAACCCACTAGGGTGAATCCTGATCTTTCGATGAGAGAAGGTGGATAACTCGATTTGGGGATGGAGATGACGTTCACGGCCCGACTACAACCATCTAAGGATGCTGCGCCTTAGCAACCGATACACCACCTCCAACAGCCGTCGCGATCTTGTGGAACACGATCAACCAAACCACTAGGGTAATTCTTGCAAGCAATCGAGGAACAAGCAAGAACAAGTAGAACAAGCAACTCAATTGCAAATATGGAGATGAAAACCAATCTGAAATCACAAAGTTGGGGTTCTGAATCGAGTAGAACGGATGGTCTAGTCGACACACGCGTCTACAAGGAAGTAGCATGGCTAAACTTTCAACAAAACAAAACCCAATTTGTTTGTGGCGGCTCTAATCCTTATTAATACCTAGGAGAATGACCAGGGGGTGTTGGGGTCATTCTCCAACCCTAGGACACGTCCCTAATGAACCCAACTTGATACATGGGCTATCAGCCCAAAATAGGGTGACACAGCACCAAAGGCAGAAAAGGCTCCGGCGTTGAAACGACGATTGCGGAAGCATCGGATAAGATATAGCCATGAGTCTAGATCCGTTGGAAAATAGACTTGATAAGCTTTCCAAAAAGTGCTAGAATGTCCCAATCCGAGTCTGTATGCGACCGTGGTGAACATCACAAGTTGGAGCTGTCCTGGAGTCCGAATCCAGCCCCAAAACGTGTTGGATTTGATCTCTTTCTTTCCTTGGACCAAAAGTGACGTGGTGTCCAGGTGGAGGACGTTGGGAATACTTGGATTTGGTACCCAATCAACTTCATTAACCTTCCATGTTTTTCCATATGCAATCAAACCTTTCCTTGATCCATGTAAGTAATTCTGAAAATGAAATTATACACATTTTATGGTGGAGCACCAATTCATCAAATGCATCAATGATAAGCCCCATATAGAATGGTTGCACCTTTGGTATAGAAGTGGTTGACATGGTCATATTTGAGCCAATGATGTCCTCATCACACAGTTCGCGCCAAACATGCCATAGGCTTAGAAATCGTTTTGGACGCACCTGATGGTGCTCCTAGGTGATGAAGCTCAAGTGGAAGCTCAGTTCAGTCTATTTGGAGATAGTGCTAATCTTGACGCAAGACATGTGTACGGTTTGTAACAAACATACCATAGGCTTGAAAATCATTTTGGATGCACTTGATGGTACACCCAGGTGACGAGGCTCAAGTGGATGCTCGTTTCGATTCGTTTAGAGATAGTGTTAATCTTGATGCAAGATAGGTGCTTGGTTTGCATCGAATGTACCACATGCTCAAAAATTGTTTTGGACACACCATATAGAACTACTAGGTGATGTGGGTCATGTAGAATCTCATTTATATCCATTTAGAGACAGTGTTAGTATCGTTGCAACATAGGTGCACGGCTTGCGCCAAACGTACCGTAGGCCTAGAAATCATTTTGGATGCACCCGATGGTACTCTTGCGTGACAAGGCCCAAGTGGAAGTTGGATTCAGTCCATTTGGAGATTGTGCTAATCTTGACATAAGATAGGTGCATGGTTTGCGTCGAACGTACTATAGGTTTGAAAACTATTTTGGGCGCACCCGATGGATCTCCTAGGTGACGTGGGTCATGTTGAATCTCATTTCTGCCCGTTTGGAGACGATGTTAGTGTCGGTACAAGATAGGTGCACGGTTTTCGCCAAACGTACCATAGGCTCTAAAATTATTTTGGACATACCCGATGGTGCACCTAGGTGACGAGGCTAAAGTGGATGCTCGTTTTGGTCCATTTCTTGATAGTGCTAATCTTGACATAAGATAAGTGCATGGTTTGCGCCGAACGTACCACAAGCTCGGAAATCATTTTAGACGCACCCGATGGAACTACTCGGTGACGTGGGTCATACGGAATCTCATTTTGATCTATTTGGAGATAATGTTAGGGTCTATGCAAGATAGGTGCTCGGTTTGCATAAACGTATCATAGGCTTAGAAATTATTTTGGATGCACCCGATGGTAGTCCTAGGTGACGAGGCTCAAGTGAAAGCTCGATTTGGTCCATTTGGAGATAGTGCTTATCTTAATGCAAGATAGGTGCATGGTTTGGATGCATTGGATGGATCTCCTTGGTGGCGTGGGTCATGTGGAGTCTCGTTTTGGTCTGTTTGGAGACAGTGTTAGTGGCGGTGCAAGATAGGTGCACGGTTTGGGCCAAACGTACCATAGGCTCAGAAATCATTCTGGACGCATGATGAGGACATCAACACCGATCATACATCCACGCCGTCTACGCCGACACCTGCTGGTCCTATTACCCGTGCTCGTGCTCGAACACTTAATCATCAAGTGAGTTCCTTCTTGAGCTCTTGTCCATCCTGTTTAGATTTTGGAGACACGTGCACTCTTGTTTTGATTAGGAATCAAGGAGAAGACCGAAAGGGAAAAGGACTCGCGTAGGCTGGATTCGGACTGCAGCACACCTCCAAATTGTGACGGCCGCCACGGTTACATACGGAGTCGGATTGGGGTGATTCTGGACTTGTTGGAAAGCTAATAAAGTCTACTTTCATACGGATCTGACCTCATACTCATATCTGCTCAGAAACGGCATCAACAGTCCAAAAATCACCGAGAGGTCTATTCTGTCCAGGGTGCTGCGCCACCTTAAGTTAGCCCAATGGGCTTGTATCTTTTAGAGTCCAGTAGGGACGCGTCCTAGGGTTGGAGCACGACCCAAACTCTCTTGTGGTCGTCCTCCACACATTATATACCCCTTAGCCGCCACCAGAAACACTTGGGTTTTGTTTAGATCAAGTTTAGCCTTTGCTACTTGCTTGAAGGCGCGTGTGCTGATCCAGCCACCCGTCTCCTTGTCTTCAGAACTCCACTCATAATAAGATTCAGTTTGAGGCTTTCAATTTCATCTTGCAAATTCAGTGCTTGTTTCCTTGTTCTTGCTAGTTCTTCGATTGTTTGCAGGACGGGAGCCCTAGTGGCTGGTTGTCGCGCTCCACAAGATCGTGACAGCCTTTGGAGGTGGTGTATCGGTTGCTAAGGCGCGGTCTTGGAAGGCTGTAGTCGGGCCGTGAACGTCATCTCCATCCACCAAATCGAGTGATCTCACGCCTCTCATCGAAAGATCGTCCATAAACCCTAGCGGGTTCATATCAGTTGGTATCAGAGCGGGTTTATCGGTGAGAGACTTCTAGTTCTTTGCTGTTTTTATTTTTCCTACAGTCCAAAAAAAAGCCAAAAAAAAAGTAGATTAGTTTCCTACAATCCTATAGACTTTTGGGCCGTGGCTAGTGCTACCTAGTTAGGGCTTGTTGAGTCGTCGGTTGCATCGGTTGTGTGAAGTTGCTGGTCTTAGTTTTAGTCCTTTAGAGTTTCGAGTTCTTGTCACGTTCTGTCACAACACACGCTATCATATAGTCTCTCTGTTGGCCGAATCCAAGTAGGGTTTGAAGTTTGAATCGGACAAGGAATCGGCTGTTCCTCTCTGTTGGCCGAATCCAAGTAGGTTTTTCAAGTTTGAGTCGGATCAAGGAATCGGGTATTCCTCGCTGTTGGCCAAGTCCGAGTAGAATTGGAAGTTCCAATCAGACGAGGAATCAGTTCACCCTGTGCTACAAATATCAAACGAACCACGCAGCAAGTATTCATATCTAAACGAGTGGCTTACTCTAGAGAGAGAGAGAGAGAGAGTATCTTTTTTTTTACCGGAATACCCCTGCCCTTTTGAAAAAAGTGTGTGTGCTGAGTTGCTCTTTGGGAGTGTTCTTGTTCATATAATCAGTTTTGAGTGCCCCTGAAAAAAAAAAAGAAAAAGAAAAAAAAAGAAAAAGAAAAAAAAAGAAAAAAAAAAGAAAAAAAAAGAAAAAGAAAGAAGCAAAAGAAAAGAAGAGAAAGGGGCTGATCTTAGAGATTCTTCGTTCACTTTGGGTGGTGTGTTGTGCTCTCCTTTGTGTCCAGGCTCGCGTCTCTAGCACGGTCTAGACTAGGACCAGCACAGTACCGCCGGTTGAACGATTATTCAGCTTGCTTTTTGTAACTAACGTGGTGCTAGTTCGTTCCTTGTTTCAGCCCACCTATAGCTCCACATATTCTACAGCTTGACAGGTCTCGTGCTGCGGCACCGATACACTTCATCCATTGCTGCAGACTTGTTGGTAGATGACCCCTCCTGTCGAGCAAGGTAAGAACTGGTAAGAACTTGTGTAATAGGTGGAGAGTGAGCGACTTGCTGTAGCTACATCCTAGTAGTTGTAGGGCTTTTATTTCTTCACTTGTCTTCTTGTTGTCCTTGTCTTTGAACCATGTCAGGGACCGACGAAGATAACCAAATTCCGCATTCGCCTCGCACAAAGGGCATCATACAACATTTTGAAAGGAAAGTGAAGTTGCACACGGAGGGACTTGATAATGACTTGCAGGTGACAAATGACAAACTTGGGCAGTTGGAGGCTACTCAGATTGCCGCAAACAACAAGCTTGCAGGTTTGGAGCAGTCCATTGCTAGTGTGGACAAAAGCCTTGCTGCTCTGCTGAGGCGTTTTGATGACCTCCACAACAATGATAAAGACCAGCATAAAGAAGAAAAGAAGGAGGAAGATCAAGAGGATGGTAGCTATGATGAAGAATACACAGGTGATACTGAACATGATGATCGAGACACTCGTGATCGACGTCGCCTACGTCACAACCGTAGAGGTATGGGTGGCCGCCGCCGACGCGAGGTACACAATAATGATGATGCTTTCAGTAAGATTAAATTTAAAATACCTCCTTTTGATGGTAAATATGACCCTGATGCATACATTACTTGGGAGATTGCTGTTGATCAAAAGTTTGCATGCCATGAATTTCCTGAGAACACGCGTGTTAGGGCTGCTACTAGTGAGTTCACAGATTTTGCTTCTGTTTGGTGGATCGAATATGGCAAGAAAAATCCTAATAACATACCTAGAACTTGGAATGCACTGAAACGAGCCATGAGAGCTAGATTTGTTCCATCTTACTATGCCCGTGATATGATAAATAAGTTGCAGCAATTGAGACAAGGTTCTAAATGTGTAGAAGAATACTATCAGGAATTACAAACGGGTATGTTGCGTTGTAATTTAGAGGAGGATGAGGAACCTGCTATGGCTAGATTTTTAGGTGGATTAAATCGGGAAATTCAGGATATCCTCGCTTACAAAGAATACAATAATGTAACCAAACTGTTTCATCTTGCTTGTAAAGCTGAACGGGAAGTGCAGGGACGACGTGCTAGCGCAAGGACTAATGTTTCTGCAGGGAAAGCTAGTTCATGGCAGCCGCGCCCATCTACAACTCCGTCTACACGTACTCCTACGCCATCATCTAGTGACAAGACTCGAGCTGCCCCCACCAATTCAGTAGTGAAGACAGCGCAAAAGCCGGCTGCGAGTACTTCATCCATGGCATCGACAGGTAGAACAAGCAACATACAATGTCATCGGTGTAAGGGATATGGCCATATGATGCGTGACTGCCCAAACAAGCGTGTTATGATTGTCAAAGATGATGGTGAGTGTTCATCTGCTAGTGAATTTGATGAAGATACACTTGCATTGCTTGCGGCTGACTATGCAGGTAGTGAGGAACACATAGAAGAACACATCAATGCAGGTGACGCGGAGCACTATGAGAGCTTGATTGTACAGCGAGTGCTTAGTGCACAAATGGAGAAGGCGGAGCAAAATCAGCGACACACTTTATTCCAAACAAAGTGTGTCATCAAGGAGCGTTCGTGCCGCATGATCATTGATGGAGGTAGCTGCAACAACTTGGCAAGTAGCGACATGGTACAAAAGCTCGCCCTCACCACCAAACCACATCCCCATCCCTACTACATCCAATGGCTGAACAACAGTGGTAAGGCAAAGGTAACGAGACTGGTGCGAATCAATTTTGCCATCGGATCATACAAAGATATTGTTGAATGTGATGTTGTGCCTATGCAAGCTTGCAATATTCTGCTAGGTAGGCCATGGCAATTTGATAGAGATTCGATGCATCATGGTAGATCAAATCAATATTCGTTTCTATACCATGATCGAAAAATTGTGTTGCATCCTATGTCTCCTGAAGATATTATGCAATCTGATGTTACTAAGGCTGCAAAAGCAAAGAGCGAGAGTGACAAATCTGTTGTTGATGACAAAGATGAGATAACATTGAAAGGACGTTGTATGCTTGCTACAAAATCTGATATTAATGAGTTCAATGCATCCACCTCTGTTGCTTATGCTTTGGTATGCAAGGATGCTTTGATTTCATTTGAGGATATGCAACGTTCTTTGCCCCCTGCTGTTGCTAACATTTTGCAGGAGTATTCTGATGTGTTCCCCATTGAGATACCAACGGGGCTGCCACCAATACGAGGGATTGAGCACCAAATTGATCTTATTCCTGGAGCATCTTTGCCAAACCGTGCGCCATACAGGACCAATCCGGAGGAAACGAAGGAAATTCAGCGACAAGTGCAAGAACTACTAGACAAAGGTTATGTGCGCGAGTCTCTTAGTCCTTGTGCTGTTCCAGTGATTTTAGTGCCTAAGAAAGATGGAACATGGCGCATGTGTGTTGATTGTAGAGCTATTAATAATATCACCATTCGATATCGACACCCTATTCCACGATTAGATGATATGCTTGATGAATTGAGTGGTGCTGTTGTGTTTTCAAAGGTTGATTTGCGTAGTGGGTACCATCAGATTCGTATGAAATTGGGAGATGAATGGAAAACTGCTTTCAAAACCAAGTTCGGTCTATATGAGTGGTTAGTCATGCCTTTTGGGTTAACTAATGCACCTAGTACTTTCATGAGATTAATGAACGAGGTTTTGCGTGCTTTCATTGGGAAATTTGTTGTCGTCTACTTTGATGATATACTGATTTATAGCAAATCCATTGATGAACACCTTGATCACTTACGTGCTGTTTTCAATGCTCTACGTGATGCACGTTTGTTTGGTAACCTTGAGAAGTGCACTTTCTGCACCGATCGAGTATCGTTTCTTGGCTATGTTGTCACTCCACAGGGAATTGAGGTTGATAAAGCCAAGGTGGAAGCTATACAAGGATGGCCTGTACCCACGACGGTCACACAAGTGCGGAGTTTCCTAGGACTTGCTGGTTTCTATCGCCGTTTTGTGAAGGACTTCAGCACCATTGCTGCACCATTGAATGAGCTTACAAAGAAGGGAGTGCCCTTTTCTTGGGGCAAAGCACAAGAGCACGCCTTCCATGTGCTGAAAGATAAGTTAACACATGCACCTCTACTCCAACTCCCTGATTTTTATAAGACTTTTGAGCTTGAATGTGATGCGAGTGAAATTGGATTGGGTGGTGTTTTGTTACAAGAAGGAAAACCTGTTGCATACTTTAGTGAGAAATTGAGCGGACCTATTCTTAATTATTCTACATATGATAAGGAATTATATGCTCTAGTGCGGACATTAGAAACATGGCAGCATTATTTGTGGCCCAAAGAATTTGTTATACATTCTGATCATGAATCTTTGAAGCATATTCGTAGTCAAGGAAAACTGAATCGTAGACATGCAAAATGGGTTGAATTTATTGAATCTTTTCCTTATGTTATCAAACACAAGAAAGGGAAGGATAATATCATTGCAGATGCATTGTCTAGGAGATATACTTTGCTGAATCAACTTGATTACAAGATCTTTGGGTTAGAAACAATTAAAGACCGATATGCTCATGATGCTGATTTTAAAGAAGTGCTGCTGCATTGTAAAGATGGGAAAACGTGGAACAAATTCATCCTCAATGATGGGTTTGTGTTTAGAGCTAACAAGCTATGCATTCCAGCTAGCTCTGTTCGCTTGTTGTTGTTGCAGGAAGCGCATGGAGGTGGCTTGATGGGGCATTTTGGAGCGAAGAAGACGGAGGACATTCTTGCTGGTCATTTCTTTTGGCCAAAGATGCGACGAGACGTGGAGAGATTTGTTGCTCGCTGCACAACATGTCAAAAGGCTAAGTCCCGGTTGAATCCACACGGTTTGTATATGCCTCTTCCTGTTCCTAGTGCTCCTTGGGAGGATATTTCTATGGATTTTGTGTTGGGATTGCCACGGACTAGGAAAGGGCGAGATAGTGTTTTTGTGGTTGTGGATCGATTCTCTAAAATGGCACATTTCATACCATGTCATAAAACTGATGATGCTACAAATATTGCTGATTTGTTCTTTCGAGAAGTTGTTCGCTTGCATGGTGTGCCAAATACAATTGTTTCTGATCGTGATGCTAAATTTCTTAGCCATTTTTGGAGAACTTTATGGGCCAAATTGGGGACTAAGCTTTTATTTTCCACCACTTGTCACCCCCAAACTGATGGTCAAACTGAAGTTGTGAATAGAACTTTGTCTACTATGTTAAGGACTATTTTAAAGAAGAATATTAAGATGTGGGAAGATTGTTTGCCTCATATTGAGTTTGCTTATAATCGTTCGCTGCATTCTACTACGAAGATGTGTCCCTTTGAGATTGTTTATGGCTTGTTACCACGTGCTCCTATTGATTTAATGCCATTGCCAAGTTCTGAAAAGTTGAATTTTGATGCTAAGCAACGTGCTGAATTGATGCTAAAACTACATGAAACCACTAAAGAAAACATAGAGCGCATGAATGCTAAGTACAAATTTGCTGTAGATAAAGGTAGAAGAGAATTGATTCTTGAACCTGGAGATTGGGTTTGGTTGCATTTGCGAAAGGATAGGTTTCCTGAATTAAGAAAATCTAAATTGATGCCTAGAGCGGATGGTCCTTTTAAAGTGATGCAACGAATAAATGAGAATGCATATAAGCTTGATCTTCCTGCAGATTTTGGGGTTAGTCCCACATTTAACATTGCAGATTTGAAGCCTTATTTGGGTGAGGAAGATGAGCTTGAGTCGAGGACGACTCAAATTCAAGAAAGGGAGGATGATGAGGACATCAACACCGATCATACATCCACGCCGTCTACGCCGACACCTGCTGGTCCTATTACCCGTGCTCGTGCTCGAACACTTAATCATCAAGTGAGTTCCTTCTTGAGCTCTTGTCCATCCTGTTTAGATTTTGGAGACACGTGCACTCTTGTTTTGATTAGGAATCAAGGAGAAGACCGAAAGGGAAAAGGACTCGCGTAGGCTGGATTCGGACTGCAGCACACCTCCAAATTGTGACGGCCGCCACGGTTACATACGGAGTCGGATTGGGGTGATTCTGGACTTGTTGGAAAGCTAATAAAGTCTACTTTCATACGGATCTGACCTCATACTCATATCTGCTCAGAAACGGCGTCAACAGTCCAAAAATCACCGAGAGGTCTATTCTGTCCAGGGTGCTGCGCCACCTTAAGTTAGCCCAATGGGCTTGTATCTTTTAGAGTCCAGTAGGGACGCGTCCTAGGGTTGGAGCACGACCCAAACTCTCTTGTGGTCGTCCTCCACACATTATATACCCCTTAGCCGCCACCAGAAACACTTGGGTTTTGTTTAGATCAAGTTTAGCCTTTGCTACTTGCTTGAAGGCGCGTGTGCTGATCCAGCCACCCGTCTCCTTGTCTTCAGAACTCCACTCATAATAAGATTCAGTTTGAGGCTTTCAATTTCATCTTGCAAATTCAGTGCTTGTTTCCTTGTTCTTGCTAGTTCTTCGATTGTTTGCAGGACGGGAGCCCTAGTGGCTGGTTGTCGCGCTCCACAAGATCGTGACAGCCTTTGGAGGTGGTGTATCGGTTGCTAAGGCGCGGTCTTGGAAGGCTGTAGTCGGGCCGTGAACGTCATCTCCATCCACCAAATCGAGTGATCTCACGCCTCTCATCGAAAGATCGTCCATAAACCCTAGCGGGTTCATATCAACGCACCTGATGGTACTCCTTGGATACTAGGCTCAAGTGGAAGCTCAATTCAGTCAGTTTGGAGATAGTGCTAATCTTGACGCAAGATAGGTGCATGGTTTGCACTGAACGTACCATAGACTCAGAAATCATTTTGGACACATCCAATGGTATACCTAGGTGATAAGTCTCAAGTAGGATGCTCGTTTCGGTCCATTTGGATAGTGTTAATGTTGACGCAAGATAGGTGCACGGTTTCCATCGAACGTACCACAGGCTTGAAAATCATTTTGGACACACTAGATAGAACAACTAGGTGATGTGGGTCAAGTGGAATCTCATTTCTGTCAATTTAGAGATAGTGTTAGTATCGGTGCAACATAGGTGCACGGCTTGCGCCAAACGTACCGTAGGCTTAGAAATCATTTTGAACGCACCCGATGGTACTCCTACGTGACGAGGCTCAAGTGGAAGCTGGATTTAGTCCTTTAGAGATAGTGCAAATCATGACGCAAGATATGTGCATGGTTTGCGTCGAATATACTATAGGCTCAAATTGTTATGGGCGCACCTAATGGATCTCCTAGGTGACGTGGGTCATGAAGAATCTCGTTTTAGTCCGTTTGGAGACTATGTAGTGTCGGTACAAGATAGGTGCATGCTTTGCGCCAAATGTACTGTAGGCTCAAAATTTTTTTTGGATGCACCCGATGATACTCCTAGGTGATGAGGCTCAAGTGGATGCTCGTTTTGGTCCATTTGTTGATGCGCTAATCATGACATAAGATAGGTGCATGGTTTGCGCTGAATGTACCATGGGCTTAGAAATCATTTTAGATGCACCCGATGGAACTCCACGTGGGTCATGTGGAATCTTGTTTTGATCTGTTTGTAGAAAGTGTTAGGGTCAATGCAAGATAGGTGCTCGGTTTGCGTCAAACGTACCATAGGCTCAGAAATCATTTTGGATGTACCCGATGGTACTCCTAGATGACGAGGCTCAAGTGGAAGCTCGATTGGGTCCATTTGGAGATAGTGCTAATCCTGATGCAAGATAGGTGCATGGTATGGACGCATCCGATGGATCCGCTTGGTGATGTGGGTCGTGTGGAATCTCGTTTCAGTCTGCTTGGAGACAGTGTTAGTGGCGGTGCAAGATAGGTGCATGATTTACGCCAAATGTACCATAGGCTCAGAAATCATTTTCGGCGCACCTGATGGTACTCCTAGGTGACTAGGCTCAAGTGAAAGCTCAGTTCGGTCTGTTTAGAGATAGTGCTAATCTTGATGCAAGATTGGTGCATGGTTTTGCCAAACATACCGTGGGCTCAGAAAACATTTTGGATGCGCCCGTTGGAACTCCTAGGTGACGTGGGTCATGTGGAATCTCCTTTTGGTCCATTTGGATACAATGTTAGTGTCGGTGCTAAATAGGTGCACGGTTTGCGCCAAACGTACTTTAGGCTCAGATATCATTTTGGACGCACCGGATGGTCCTCCTAGGTGACGACGCTCAAGTGGATGCTCATTTTGGTCCGTATGGAGATAGTGCTAATCTTGACGAAGATAGGTGCATAGGGTCATGTGCAATCTCATTTCGGTCCATTTGGAGATAATGTTAGTATCGGTGCAAGGTTGGTGCACGGTTTGTGCCAAACGCACCATAGACTTAGAAATTGTTTTGGATGCACACGATGGTACTCCTAGGTGACGAGGCTCAAGTGGATGCTCGTTTCGGTCTGTTTGGAGATAGTGTCAATCTTAACACAAGATAGGTGCACTGTTTGCGCCGAACATACCACAGGCTTGAAAATCATTTTGGACACACACGATAGAACTCCTAGGTGACGTGGGTCACATGGGTCACCTGCATGGTTTACCATAGGCTCAGAAATCATTTCTGACGCACCCGATGGTACTTCTAGGTGACAAGGTTCAAGTGGAAGCTCGATTTGGTCTATTTGGAGTAGTGCTAATCTTGACGCAAGATAGGTGCACGGTTTGCACTGAACCATAGGCTCGAAAATCATTTTGGACGCACCTGATGGTACTCCTAGGTGACGAGGCTCAAGTGGATGCTCGATTGAAACTGTTAGGAGATAGTGTTAATCTTGATGCTGGATAGTTGCACCGAATGTACAATAGGCTCGAAAATCATTTTGGACACACCAGATAGAAGTACCATCGGGTGCGCCCAAAATGATTTCTGAGCCTATGGTACGTCTGGCACAAACCGTGCACCTATCTTGCATCGACACTAACACTGTCTCCAAACGGATCGAAACAAGATTCCACAAGAGCCATGTCACCTAGGAGATCCACCTGCTCTGCCAAAAATGATTTCCAAGCCTGTGGTACGTTCTGTGCAAACGCACACCTATCTTGCATCAAGATTAGCACTATCTCTAAACGGACCGAATCAAGCTCCCACTTCAGCCTCGTCACTTAGGAGTACTATCAGGTGCGTCCAGAACGCTTTCTGAGCTTATGGTACGTTCGGCGCAAACCAGGCACCTATCTTGCACCGATACTAACACTGTCTCCAAACATACCGAAATGAGATCCCACATGACCCATGTCAACTAGGAGTTATATCGTTTGTGTCCAAAACATTTTTTGAGCCAATGGTACGTTCAGCATAAACCGTGCACCTACTTGCATCAAGATTAGCACTATCTCCAAATGGACCAAAATGAGCATCCATTGGAGCCTCGTCACCTAGGTGTACCATCGGGTGCGTCCAAAACGATTTTAGAGCCTATGGTCTGTTTAGCGCAAACCGTGCACCTATCTTGCACCGACACTAACACTATCTCCAAACAGACCAAAACGAGATTCCACACGACCCACATCACCTAGGAGATCCACCAGGTGTATCTAAAATGATTTTTGAGACTGTGGTACATTTGGCGCAAACTATGCACCTATCTTGTGTCAAGATTAAAACTATCTCCAAACGGACCAAAACGAGCATCCACTTGAGCCTCGTCACCTAGGAGTACCATCGAGGGCATCTAAAATGATTTCTGAGCCTATGGTACGTTAGGTGCAAACTACACACCTATCTTGCACCGACACTAACGCTGTCTCCAAATGGACCGAAACAATATTCCACATGACCTATGTCACCTAGGAGTTCCATCGGGTGCGTCCAAAATGATTTCTGAGCCTATGGTACATTCGGCATAGACCATGCACCTATCTTGCATCAAGATTATCACTATCTGCAAATAGACGAAATCGAGATTCCACTTGAGCCTCGTCACCTAGGAGTGCCATCAGTGCATACAAAATGATTTTTGAGCTGATGGTACGTTTGGCGCAAACTGTGCATATCTTACACCGATACTAACATTGTCTCCAAGCGGACTGAAATGAGATTCCATAGACCTAAGTCGCCTAGGAGTTCCAGTGGGTGTGTCCAAAATGACATCCGAGCCTATGGCATGATCAGTGCAAACTGTGCACATATCTTGTGTCGGGATTAGCACTATTTCCAAATGGACCGAACTGAGCATCCATTTGAGCCTCATCACCTAGGTGTACCAACGCGTGCATCCAAAATGATTTCAGAGCCTATGGTACATTTGGCGCAAACCGTGCACCTATCTTGTACTGACGCTAACACTGTCTCCAAGTGGATCGAAACGATATTCCACGTGACCTACGTCACCTAAGAGTTCCATCCGATGTTTCCAAAATGATTTCTAAGCCTATGGTACATTCGACGCAAACCATGCACCTGTCTTGCGTCAAGATTAGCACTATCTGCAAATAGATGAAATCGAGCTTCCACTTGGGCCACATCACCTAGAAGTACCGTCGGGTGCATCCAAAACGATTTCTGAGCTTATGGTACATTTGGCGCAAACCGTGCATATCTTGCAACGACACTAACATTGTCTCCAAACAGAATGAATGGGATTCCACATACCCAAGTCACCTAGGAGTTCCATCGGGTGTGTCCAAAACGACATCCGAGCCTATGGTATGATTGGCGCAAACTGTGCACCTACCTTGTGTCAGGATTAGCAGTATCTCCAAACGGACCGAAAGATGCATCCACTTGAGCCTCATCACCTATGAGTACCAACGGGTGCGTCCAAAATGATTTCTAAGCCTATGGTACATTTGGCACAAACCGCGCACCTATCTTGGACCGACACTAACACTATCTTCAAACGGACCAAAACGAGATTCCACCTGACCCAAGTCACCTAGGAGTTCCATCAGGTGTTGTCATAGTCAACAACAGTTGAAACTTCTAGGAAAACTTTGAATTGGGAGGGCAATCCTCTCGGTGAACTGACCGTACCCCAAACCGACACAGGTGAACAAGTAGAGTATACTAGGGCGCGTTGAGAGAACCATGTCAAAGGAACTCGGCAAAATGACCCCGTAACTTTGGGAGAAGGGGTGCTCTCCTATCTTTTGATTAGGAAAGCGGCACATACCAGGGGTAGCAACTGTTTATTAAAAAAACAGGACTCTGCCAAGTGGTAACACAATGTATAGAGTCTGACACCTGCCTGGTGTTGGAAGGTTAGAAGGAGAAGTGTGATAAGCTTTGAATGGAAGCCCCAGTAAACGGTAGCAGTAACTCTATCTGTCCTAAGGTAGTGAAATTCCTTGTCGCATAAGTAGCGACCTGCACGAATGGTGTAACGACTGCCCCCTGTCTCCGACATGGACCCGATGAAATTGAATTCTCCATGAAGATGCGGAGTACCAATGGCTAGACGGTAAGACCCCATGCATCTTGACACAACCTTGATCGAATGTGTAGGATAGGTGGGAGGTGGTGACACACAATGACCAATCCTGAAAGACCACTCTTTCGTCTAAGGATGCCTATCGCTGCACCGATCATTTGGGGGAAGGGCAGGACACTGCGAGGTGGGTAGTTTATCTAGGGTGAATGCCTCCTAAAGAGTAATGGAGGTGTGCGAAGGTAGGCTCAAACATTGATTCTACTCGTGAGCGTAATGGTATAAGCCTTCCTGACTATGAGACCGACTGGTCAAATAGAGACGAAAGTCGGCCATAGTGATTTGGGAGTCCGTGTGAAAGGGCTCTCGCTCAATGGATCAAAGGTACACCACGGATAACTGGCTGATGACTCCTAAGAGCTCTTATCGACAGAGTCATTTGTTACCTCGATGTCGACTCATCACATCCTAGGGTTGAAGAAGTCCCAAGGGTTTGGTTGTTTGTCGATGAAAGTGGTACGTGAGTTGGGTTTAGAACGTCGTGAGACAGTTCGATTCCTATCTTCCATTGGTGTTAAAGGGAGAACTACGAGGAGCCAACCCTTGTATGAGAGGACTGGGTTGCATCAACCTATGGTGTACCGGTTGTTATGCCAATAGCAGCGCCAGGCAGCTAAGTTGGTATGGAAGAACTACTACACCACGGGAAATCCTTCTCTATACAAGTTCTCGTACGAGGTTTTCGAATAGAACTTTGATAGGTGAGAGGTGTAAGCACCACAAGGTGTGAAGCGATCTCATACTAAACGAATGGAACTTTCCAACCTTCGAGAAAAGGTCCCATCCTTCAATATCATGATTGGGTCAACTAGGCCAGATCATAAGTGAAATAGTTTGATCAGGTCGACCATTAAAAGATCATGAGAATCTCTTGTTTAAGCACAGTCTCAATTAACATGCTTTGTCTAAGTGGTATCTTCTTTATACCGTGCCTATAGGGTGTCATTTATTTGATGGAATCGTCCAGACAGAAATGGGGCTCTTCTGTCGTAGAGGCCTCGTCGAGTGCTCCTAGTCCGCCAAAAAAAGAATATGATATAAAAAAGATAAGCGGATAAAAGTGTCTCACCAAGACGCCGTGAAAGACTTTGCAACGAATTCAGCAAGTGTATCATTGATGAAGAGCTCATCAAACCAGGTCATGACCAAGCAAACCATAGTGAGAAAGTTTACAAACTCTATTGTATTTATTGAATGAACTGGAAGGTCCCTTGTAATGACGAAAGCATGACAAATGTAGCTATCCTTCCTTACTGTCCTGGTGCGTGGTGAATTCATTGGCTAATTAATGAGGACACTGACTCACAAAGGCTATAGCTAGTCTCTACGAATATCTTGATTGGTGGGGATCTACAGAGAGTCCATTTTATCAAATATATGAGAAAGCAAAAGAAAAAAAAGAGAGACATGTCAAAGGTACATCAGCTAGTACAAGAAATATATGCAGGCATAGTTTGCATGCCAAGTCCATGAAAGAACACAGACCGGTAAGAGAAAAGAAAGTAAGCATAGTCTTCATTGAACCGGAAGCATAGAGGTCAACCCGCTTCAAATATGGAACATGGATTCTGGCAGTGCAATGGAGTCTAGGAACTATTTATCTCATAGTAAACTCTTGCAGCGGAATGATAGAGACTCCATTTCACTTAGGTTGATTTAATTTAGGCCGGAGGCAGACCTAAGTTAAGGTAATCCTCCTTTGAAACACTTTGGTATTGTTCCTAGATAGATCATAAGACAAATAATCAATTAGAGCACAGGGAGCCATCTTATTATCTTTCCCTGAAGAAAAACTATGGCAAATTAACTGATCTTTACATTAGTTGATGAAAGAGCCCAATGCAGAAAAATGTATCTTGCTTGAGCCGGATGATGAAAAATTCTCATGTCCAGTTCCTTTGGGGGATAGATCCTAAAGAATTCACCTATCCCAATAACAAAGAAACCTAACTTAAATGATCCTGTATTAAGAGCAAAATTAGCTAAAGGGATGGGACATAATTATTATGGGGAACCCTCGTGACCCAATGATCTTTTATACATTTTTCTAGTTGGGATCATGTTTTCTTAGGTCTATTCTGGATGTACAATTCTATTTCGGTAGTCATTTTCCATTTCAATTGGAAAATGCAGTCGGATGTTTGGGGTACTATAAGTGATCAAGGGATAGTAACTCATATCACAGGGGGAAACTTTGCGCAGAGTTCCATTATAATTAATGGACGAGCTTGTGGGTCAAAATGCCCCACCAATTGCACAAGTCTCTCCAGTCCCAACAAGGGGAAATCAATCTAGTTAGCCAATTTTGGAAAGCTTTTTAAAGTGCATACACATACCTCTTCTTGGTGTGGTGGAGAGATACGAAAAATAGATGCTAAGCCTACAATGTCCGATAACGGGGCTTTAGTAGTGAATCTATCGACACCACAGCAGTGGCATACAACTTTGAACCTAAGGGCCGGCCCCGTTACCTTTTGGAATGGAGTGGCTCCGTTCCATGCCTCATTTCATAGGGAAGCCCAAAGTGGCTCTATTTCATTCTATTTCACTTCCTAGCACTTCCTATCATTTAATATCCATCCCCTATCGACAAATTGTTAGTGCTCTATAGTACTTAACTTTTACAAGACCTGATATCTCATATGCAGTAAACCTAGCATGTTCATGCAACACCCATGAGATTTGGACTGGCCCGGGCAACCCATATCAAAAATAGAAAAGAGCAATCTGAGTTTTGAATTTTTACTAACTTCATTTCCAAAATTATTGGATTTGGTAAATGAAGTTATATGCAAATCCAATCGTTGGGGCTAGCTTGGTTGACATTGTTATAGACTATGTTATACTATTAAATAACAAGCCTTCTATTATCTATTTTCTTTCTAGTTAATACATGTTCTTGGGAGTCCTGAAAATATTCGATCTATCTCCTAGACGCCATAGAGAATTGAGAATTTTCATGTCTTTCAATTCTCGTACTCGTAATTAGAAAGTTACGGAAGGAGATCCATCATTTTGTAACCTATGCTAATTTTGGCAGACCGTGCTGCACCCCGGTGAAAGATGTGTAAATGTGCCTATATGTTTTTGTCCTATCGGAAGGAATCTATTCTAAAAGAAGTGTAAAAGTACCTATATCCTTTTAACCCATAGCGATTAGGGAACATAATAAACCACTATTCCTTGCAAAAATAGATTCTAGTTTTGGAACCACCTGAACAGAGGTGTGCCATAGTACCTGGATACTAGTCGATGTCATGTGATTGCTACTAAAGATAGAGTTTCCTTGGAAAAACCAAGGCCAGTTCAAAGAAGTCTTTCTGCTTCGAGCAAGAAGCAGAACAAGAATAAAAAATTCTTCATTTATGGATAACCAATTCATTTCATATGTAGGCGCTAGAATCATTATTTTGGTTGCCTTTTTTTTGCTTATAAAACGGGGTAGGGTCTTAGAGACCATTCCCACGCATTGAAAAGAGAAATGCTCTCTCAAAAGCTTGAATATAAGCAGATATGGCGGATTGGCTTAAAGAATATGGGATTCTCAGCTCGTGGATCTGTTCATTATAGCATAGGGGTAGATTAAGCTTTAGAACAAGGATTTGCTCTGTAACCCGAGAAAGGACCGTGACTGCAATTTTAGAGAGACATGAAAGTACAAGCCTGTGGGGTCGCTTAGGGATAGCGCCATTACTGTACCTGCTTTCGCTTTTGCTGTTTGGTTTTGCCGTTATCCGTCCATAGCCTTAGCATAATACGAGGGTGATCACAAGAAACCCAGCTCAAAGTGAATGTAGAGAGAATCCCGTTCTACATGTCAATACAGACAACAATGAAATTTATAGTATGGTCAGTTCTTTGTACAGCCCATAGTACGATATTTGTCGAGAAGAAAAGAATGGTGGCTGTGTTATCACAGTAGATGACGGTTGTCTCATATGCATGCTTAGTCACATCAAGACAGAGAAGAGAATTTCTCAGCCATATTGCTTCTTAAACTGCAGCCGTGCATGCTATATATTCAGATTTAATGGTGGACAAAGAGAAACAATCTTCTTTCTTACTACACCAAGATATTGAGCCTCCTTCAAGGATAAACATATACCCTTTCCTTTTTTGTCCATTCCTCACTCTTCTCTTTAGCATTCCATCCCTAGGGCATTTCGCCTTGTTTTTCCCTTGTGAGCCACCTATGTAAATCCATGATCTTTAGGCAAATTTGAATCAACAACCTTGCCTATCTATTAAAAACAAGTGAATTAGCACCAGCAGATTTAGTAATGTGCTAGGAAAAATTGGTACAAGAAGTCGTGGATACACTTCTTGATAGTGGGTCCCGCGGGCAACCGTAGGCTCTGAAATCATTTTGGATGCACCCGATGGAACTCTTAGGTGACGTCGGTCATATGGAATCTTGTTTTGGTCCATTTGGAGACAGTGTTAGTGTTGGTAAAAGATAGGTGCACGGTTTGCA
>CM039608.1:23141071-23167736 GCA_022457205.1 Saccharum spontaneum | reverse complement strand
TAGGCTCACAAATAGTTTTGGATGCACCCAATGGAACTCGTAAGTGACGGGGGTCGTGTGGAATCTTGTTTTAGTTTTTTCGAAGATAGTGTTAGAGTCAATGCAAAGATAGGTGCTTGGTTACACCGAACATACCATAGACAAAGAAATCATTTTGGACACACTCGATGGGACTCCTAGGTGACGAGGCTCAAGTGGAAGCTCGGTTCAGTCTGTTTAGAGATAGTGCTACTCTTGATGCAAGATTGGTGGATGGTTACGTCGAACTTACCGTAGGATCAGAAATAGTATTGGAGGAACCCGATGGAACTCCTAGGTGATGTGGGGTCTTGTGGAATCTCGTTTCGGTCTGCTTGAGACTGTTAGCGTCGGTGCAAGATAGGTGCTCGGTTTGCCTCAAATGTACCATAGGCTCATAAATCATTTTAGACGCACCCGATGCTACTCCTAGGTGACGAGGGTCTGGTGGAGCTCTGTTCGGGTCCATTTAGAGATACCGCTAATCTTGACACAAGATAGTTGCATGGTTTGCACTGAATATATCATAGGCTCATAAATAGTTTTGGACACACCCGATGGAACTCCTAAGTGACGTGGGTTGTGTGAAATCTCGTTTTAGTCCGTTTGGAGACAGTGTTAGTGTCAGTGCAAGATAGGTGCACGGTTTGCACTAAACCTACCTTAGGCATAGAAATTGTTTTGGACGTACTTGATGGGACTCCTAGGTGACGAGGCTCAAGTGGAATCTCGGTTCAGTTCGTTTGGAGATAGTGCTACTCTTGGTGCAAGATTGGTGCATGGTTTCCGTCGAACGTACTGTAGGCTCAGAAATAATATTGGAGGCCCCCGAAGGAACTCCTAGGTGACGTGAATCATTTGGAATCTCATTTCGATCCGCTTTGAGACAGTGCTAGCATCGGTGCAAGATAGGTGCTCGGTTTTGCGTTAAATGTACCATAGGCTCATAAATCATTTTAGACGCACCCGATGGTACTCCTAGGTGACGAGGGTCTGGTGGAGCTCTATTCAGTCCGTTTGGAGATAGTGCTAATCTTGACACAAGATATGTACATGGTTTTAACTCAACGTACCATAGGCTCATAAATAGTTTTGGATGCACCCAATGGAACTTGCAAGTGACGTGGGTCGTATGGAATTTTGTTTTTGTCCGTTTGGAGATAGTGTTAGTGTTAGTGCAAGATAGGTGCACGGTTTGCACGGAACATACCATAGGCATAGAAATCATTTTGGTCGCACTCAATGGGACTCCTAGGTGACGAGGCTCAAGTGGAAGCTCGGTTCGGTCCATTTAGAGATAGTGCTACTCTTTATGCAAGATTGGTGCACGGTTTGCGTCGAACGTACTGTAGGCTCGGAAATAGTATTGGAGGCACCCGATGGCACTCCTAGGTGGCGTCGGACATGTGGAATCTCGTTTCGATCTGTTTTGAGACAGTGTTAGGAGATAGTGCTAACCTTGACGCAAGATAGGTGCACTATTTGCACTGAATGTAACATAGGCAAATAAATAGTTTTGGATGCACCCGATGGAAGTCGGAAGTGACGAGGATCATGCGGAATCTCGTTTTAGTCCATTTGGAGACAGTGTTAGTGTCAATGCAAAGATAGGAGCATGGATTGCACCGAACATGCCATAGGCATAGAAATCATTTTGGACGCACTCGATGGGACTCCTAGGTGACGAGGCTCAAGTGGAAGCTCAGTTCGGTCCATTTGGAGATAGTGCTACTCTTGACGCAAGATTGGTGCACGGTTTGTGTCGAATGTACCGTAGGCTCAGAAATAGTATTGGAGGCACCCGAGGGAACTAATAGGTGACGTGAGTCATGTAGAATCTCGTTTCGACCTGTTTTGAGACAGTGTAAGCATCGGTGCAAGATAGGTGCTCGTTTGCGTCAAACGTACCATAGGCTCATAAATCGTTTTAGAGGCACCCGATGGTACTCCTATGTGATGAGGGTCTGGTGGAGCTCTATTCGGTCCGTTTGGAGATAGTGCTAATCTTTACACAAGATAGGTGCACGGTTTGCACTGAACGTACCATAGGATCATAAATAGTTTTCCACGCACCTGATGGAACTCGTAACTGATGTGGGTCGTGTGGAATGTCGTTTTAGTCCGTTTAGAGACAGTGTTTGTGTCAGTGCAAGATAGGTGCACGGTTTGCACCGAACATACCATAGGCATAGAAATCATTTTAGACGCACTCGATGGAACTCCTAGGTGACAAGGCTCAATTGAAAGCTTGGTTCGGTCCGTTTGGAGATAGTGCAACTCTTGATGCAAGATTGTTTCATTGTTTGCGTCGAACGTATCGTAGGCTCGAAAAAAGTATTGGAGGCGCTCGATGGAACTCATAGGTGACGTGGGTCATGCGGAATCTCGTTTTGATCTGTTTTAAGACATTGTTAGTGTCGGTGCAAGACAGGTGCTCGGTTTGCATCAAACGTACCATAGGCTCATAAATCATTTTAGATGCACCCGATGGTACTCCTAGGTGACGAGGGTCTAGTGGTGCTATGTTCAGTCCGTTTGGAGATAGTGCTAATCTTGACACAGGATAGGTGCATGGTTTGCACTGAACGTAGCATAAGCTCATAAATAGTTTGGATGCACCCGATGGAACTTGTAAGTGACGGGGGTCATGTGGAATCTCATTTTAGTCCGTTTGGAGACAGTTTTAGGGTCAATGCAAAGATAGGTGCATGGGTTGCACTGAACATACCATAGGCATAGAAATCATTTTGGACGCACTCGATGGGACTCCTAGGTGACGAGAATCAAGTGGAAGCTCGGTTCAGTCCGTTTGGAGATAGTGCTACCATTGATGCAAGATTGGTGCACGGTTTGCGTCGAACGTACCATAGGCTCAGCAATAGTATTGGAGGAACCCGATGGAACTCCTATGTGACGTGGGTCATGTGGAATCTTATTTCGATCTATTTTGAGATAGTGTTAGCTTCGGTGTAAGATTGGTGCTCGGTTTGCCTCAAACGTACCACAGGCTCATAAATCGTTTTAGACACCCGATGGTACTCCTAGGTGACGAGGGTAAGGTGGAGCTCTATTCGGTCCGTTTGGAGATTATGCTAATCTTGAAACAAGATAGATGTATGGTTTGCACTGAATGTATCATAGCCTCATAAAATAGTTTTGGACACACCCAATGGAACTCCTAAGTGACGTGGGCCATGTGGAATTTCGTTTTAGTCCATTTGGAGACAGTGTTAGTGTCAGTTGAAGATAGGTGCACAGTTTGCACCGAACATACCATAGGCATAGAAATCGTTTTGGATGCACTCGATGTGACTCCTAGGTGATGAGGCTCAAGTGGAAGCTTGGTTCGGTCCGTTGGAGATAGTGCTACTCTTGATGCAAGATTGGTGCACGGTTTGCATCGAACGTACCATAGACTCAAAAATAGTATTGGAGGAACCCGATGGAACTCCTAGGTGACGTGGGTCATGTGGAATCTCGTTTCAATCAGTTTTGAGACAGTGATAACATCGGTGCAAGATAGGTGCTCGGTTTGCGTCAAACGTATCATAGGCTCATAAATCATTTTAGACACACCCGATGGTACTCCTAGGTGACGAGGGTCTAGTGGAGCTCTGTTTGGAGACAGTTTGGAGGCAGTGTTAGTGTCAGTGCAAGATAGGTGCATGGTTTTCACTAAAAATACCATAGGCATAGAAATCGTATTGGATGCACTCGATGGGACCCCTAGGTGATGAGGCTCAAGTGGAAGCTCAGTTCGTTCTGTTTGGAGATAGTGCTACTCTTGGTGCAAGATTGGTGCACGGTTTGCATCGAACATACCGTAGGCTCGAAAATAGTATTGGAGGCTCCCAATGGAACTCGTAGGTGACGTGAGTCATGTGGAATCTCGTTTCGATTTGTTTTGAGACAGGTTAGCATCAGTGCAAGATAGGTTCTCGGTTTGCGTCAAATGTACCATAGGCTGATAAATCGTTTTAGACACACCTGATGGTTCTCCTACGTGACGAGGGTCTGGTGGAACTCTGTTTGGTCTGTTTGGAGATAGTGCTAATCTTGACACAAGATAGATCCATAGTTTGCACTGGACATACCATAGGCTCATAAATATATTTGGACGCACCCGACAGAACTCATAAGTGACGTGGGTCGTGTGGAATCTTATTTTAGTCTATTTATAGACAGTGTTAGTGTCGGTGCAAGATAGGTGCACGGTATGCACCGAACATACCATCTGCTCAAAATTCATTTTGGATGCACTCGATGGGAATCCTAGGTGACGAGGCTCAAGTGGAAGCTCGGTTCGGTCCGTTTGGAGATAGTGCTACTCTTGATGCAAGATTGGTGCACAGTTTGCGTCGAACATACCGTAGGCTTAGAAATAGTATTGGAGGCCCCCGATGGAACTTGAGTCATGTGGAATCTCATTTCCATCAGTTTTGAGATAGTGCTAGCGTCGGTGCAAGATAGGTGCTCGGTTTGCATCAAACATACCATAGGCTCATAAATCATTTTAGAAGCACCCGATGGTACTCCTCGGTGACGAGGGTCTGGTGGAGCTCTGTTCGGTCCGTTTGGAGATAGCCTCCAAATGAACTGAAACGAGATTCCAAATGACCCACGTCACCTAGGAGTTCTATCGGGTGTGTCCAAAATGATTTCCGAGCCTGTGGTACGTTTGGTGCCAACATGCACCTAACTTGCATCAAGGTTAGCACTATCTCCAAACAAACCTAAACAAGCATCCACTTTAGCCTCGTCACCTCATAGTACCATCTGTTGCATCCAAAACGATATCTGAGCCTATGGTACGTTTGGCGCAAACCGTGCACCTATCTTGCACCAACAATAATGCTGTCTCCAAATGGACCAAAACGAGATTCCACATGACCCACGTCACCAAGGAGAACCATCGGATGAGTCCAAAATAATTTCCAAGCATATGGTATGTTCGTCGCATACCGTGCAGCTATCTTATGTCAAGATTAGGACTATCAACAAACAGACCGAATCGAGCCTCCACTTGAGCCTCATAACCAAGGAATACCATCAGGTATGTCCATAATTATTTCTAAGCCTATGGTACATTTTGGGCAAACCGTGCACCTACCTTGCCCCGACACTAATACTATCTCCAAACGAACTAAAATGAGATTCCAAATGGCCCACGTCACCTAGGAGTTTTATCGGGTGTGTCCAAAATAATTTTCAAATGGACCGAAACAAGCAGCCACTTGAGCCTCATCACCTAGGAGTACCATGGAGTGCTTCCAAAATGATTTCTGAGCCTATGGCTGTTTGGCACAAACCGTGCACCTATCTTGGACCGACAATAACATTGTCTCCAAATGGACCGAGACGAGATTCCACAATACCCACATCACCTAGGAGATCCATGGGATGCGCCTAAAACAATTTTTGAGCCTATGGTACATTCGACACATACAATGCACCTATCTTGCATCAAGATTAGCACTATCTCTAAATGGACCAAATTGATCTTCCACTTGAGGCTCATCACCTAGGAGTACCATTGGGTGCGTCCAAAACGATATCTGAGCCTATGGTACGTTTGGCGCAAACTGTGCACCTATCTTGCACCGATACTAACACTATCTCTAAATGGTCCGAAATGAGAATCCACATAACCCACATCACCTAGGTGTTTTATCGGTTGCGTCCAAAATGATTTTTGAGCCTATGGAACATTCGTCGCAAACCGTGCACCGATCTTGCATCAAGATTAGCACTATCTCCAAATAGACTAAATTGAGCTTCCACTTGAGCCTCATCACCTAGGAGTACCATCAGGTGCGTCCAAAATGATTTCTGAGCTTATGGTACGTTTGGCGCAAACTATGCACTTATCTTGTTGTTGACGATAGATAAGTATCAATTTTAACTATCAACAAAACATGAAAAAGGACCTCAACATAATTACCACATAGATATATGGGGTTTATTGATAGAATTCCACAAGTTTTGGTGAATGTCTGTTTCTGCAGGGTGTCAGCTGAAAAGAACCAAGAAAGGCCCACATGTCAGGTTTACATACGGACAAAGCGGCTACACATAACTTTTCTAAAATGTGGAAGGTACGAGAAGACTCTAGAAACAAACGGGAGGCGAAACGGTCCCAGAAGTGGGGCGCCCACCCCCCTCCTTGGGCGCCCGGCCCAGTGGCAGAGCCAATCAGGCTCCACCTCGCGGATTATGCCTCCACCGCCTTTGAGGATTAATAAAAATTCATTGATCAAGGTCGGTTTGATCCGAGGGCTGTGGTGCTTCCTAGAGAGCTATATAAGCAAGGCCCCTGGCCCCTGGAGGAGGCATCCCTTAAACCCTAATTCATTATCTCCCAGTTGGGATCAGGGGAGAGGTGTCCCATGAAAGGATGACCTCTCTAGGGGATTACGTCTAGCTTCTCCAATGTAGTAGATTAGTATCTTGGGAGAGAGGGTCGAGTTGGGATCTTGCTCAAGGTTCCAGATCTAGTCATGGAGGCTTGGTAAAGCCTTGTATCTTCACTTCAACATCCTGTAAGACTTATAATTATTCTCTTATTTACATGCCTATGCTTACTTTGAATATATCTTTCTAGTTGAGTTTATCATTGCTTTTGTGTGCTAGTTCATAGAGCGCTTAGTCTAGGCTTTACCGGTTGGGCTAAGTAGCTGAGCCTCATGTAAACATGGTGTTTATACGATGCTCTACCTATGAGTACACCCTGTTCCCTAGCTGTATGGTAGTTACGGGAGGTGACAGCCCCGTCCATATCTATCGAGCAGGTTCTTAAATTGTAGGACCGTAGTCACGTCAATAGAGGTATCCTTTGTGGTGCTCTCTCCTGTCTAGTGGCGTCCTGAAGTGCACAAGAGTGTGGTAAGTCATAGTATAGTTGGGTATACCTTTACCGTGTGATAAGAATATCATAGGAATCTACCTCACCCATTGACCTCCCAAGTTAACTAGTTCCATATCTTTAGTGACCTATTCCATGTGTGTCATATTACATAAATCCTTTCATTTCATATACCCCTGCTATAGTCTAGTTGGTTTACTAGATTAGTAGATATATGATGGTGAATTATCAGATTCTTTAACCCTTGCTTCCCTGTGGTAAAATATAAATAACGATACCTGTAATACTCCTGGTAAAATGCTACAATGGTACATTCTGTGTGCTTGCAGAATCCTTATATTTTAGTTGTACTTAATTTATACCAAGAAGCATTTTTGGCGCCGTTGCCGGGGAAGCAATTGGTGTAAAGATTTTGATAATGATGTTTATGTCTACTAAGTTAGTGTATCACTAGCTTTAGTAGGATTACCCTTGTTCTGTTGAGTGTGGAATAGACAGGACAAAAAAATGTCGTTTCGACCTTCCGACAAGCTTCCACAAGACACATTGAAGAACCTAGGGTACCTAAACATTCATGATTCATCAACATTGGAACCCTGCCATCTCACAGGCTTATGTATACATATATATCATTCTAACCATGTGTAGATTGGAGAAAAAGGTCATCGTCACAAGAATTCAAATCACATCTTAAGTGACGACCATGGATGTTGCACTACTCACAAATCTCAAATTGTGAGTCATGGTAAGTTTGATCAATAAAGGTGAGATAGTCTTGCTGATGGACTTTAAAATTAATGGGTAGTTATCTTTTTAATTGTGTATCTCATTGCATGTTTACTTTATATCATTCATGCATCCTTTCTATTTAGTTTATTATGTTCTCTCATCCATTGCATGTTTGGTTCCTTGCATATACTCATATTGCCTGCATCTAAAAATAAAAATATTCCTCACCAGGATCATGCTCTGTCATCTCCATTTGAGTAAATCTCTATAATGCTTTCATGTTACCTTTATCTGCTATAGTATGTGTCGGTGTTTGGTCCCGTGGGGGTCCTAAACCGATGAGTGAGTGTTGTGTGTCCCTAACCCGGATGGTGATGCAAGGGGAATACACGGGGATTTATCCTGGTTCGGGCAAAAGAAGGCCCTACGTCTAGGGGGAGGGGGAAGTGTTGTATTTCCTTGCACCTAAGTTCTTGCATAGGGGTTACAAGCGGTGAGAGAGGGAACTGAGCCCAAGTCTCAAAGGAAAATGAGAGAGTACAAAGGTGGTTGCTTGAGATGTTGATCTGTGGATTGTATGCCTTTTGCTTGCTAGCGCCTGGCTTCCGGCTTGTGTCTTGCTCGTGTCCCCTTGTAGAGCCCTGGCCTGCCCTTTTATAGGGTAAGAGGAGGCCGGGGCACCGGGGTGCCTTGAGGTGAAGTTTTGTCGATCCCTGTAGAGGTGGCTATAGCGGCGTGCTCCAGGCATGGCTATCCATCCCTAGACACCATGGTGACGTTGGGGACGAGACAGTGAAATGACCTAGAGTCCTGTGCCACATCGGCCTTTCTTTCCTGCTGACCAGCGCTGGTCGTCGAGGCCGGGTCGAGGCTGGGTCGAGGCCGGACGGATAAGGCCGAATCTCCGAGATCATGGAATACGGGCCTTGTCGTATCCTCCCTCGAGGGCGGTCGGTGATGAAACAGTGTGTGGTAAGGTGAGCATAGTGATAGATTTCACCTCCCATCCCGGGATGGGCGGTAAAAAGTGAGGACTGACACTGGTGTTGTTCCCACGTCGGTCACGGTGTGTTGCCATGTTGGTAGGTGGTAGCAGGTAATTGCATTGAATGCTCCGATTTTTGTCTCAGAGTAGGTGAATAGAGTGGGTCGAGCATACCGACCCGGGGTCGTGCGAGTTGGAGATTTACCGGTGGCCGAACGAGCCTCGTGCGAGTCGGAACACAGTCGAGGTGCCTTATTGTACGGGCCTTGTATGAGACGAGGCGTGGTCGAGGCGTTCCCATCGGGGGTGCCTCGTACGAGTCAGAGTTGGAACGCAGTTGAGACATCCCGTCGAGCTGGCCTCGTACGAGACGGACGCCATAAGCTGATGAGGACATCATTGGCTCAAATATGACCATGTCAACCACTTCTATACCAAAGGTGCAACCATTCTATATGAGGCTTATCATTGATGCATTTGATGAATTGGTGCTCCACCATAAAATGTGTATATTTTCATTTTCAGAACTACTTACATGGATCAAGGAAAGGTTTGATTGCATATGGAAAGCATGGAAGGTTAATGAAGTTTATTGGGGACCAGATCCAAGTATTCCCAACGTCCTCCACCTGGACACCACGTCACTTTTGGTCCAAGGAAAGAAAGAGATCAAATCCAACACGTTTTGGGGCTAGATTCGGACTCCAGGACAGCTCCAACTTGTGATGTTCACCACGGTCGCATACAGACTCGGATTGGGACATTCTAGCACTTTTTGGAAAGCTTATCAAGTCTATTTTCCAATGAATCTGGACTCATGGCTATATCTTATCCGATACTTCTGCAATCGTCATTTCAACGCCGGGGCCTTTTCTGCCTTTGGTGCTGTGTCACCCTATTTTGGGCTGATGGCCCATGTATCAAGTTGGGTTCATTAGGGACGTGTCCTAGGGTTGGAGAACGACCCCAACACCCCCTAGTCGTTCCCCTAGGTATTATAAGGATTAGAGCCGCCACAAACAGATGGGGTTTTGTTTTGTTGAAAGTTTAGCCATTGCTACTTCCTTGTAGACGCGTGTGTCGACTAGACCATCCGTTCTACTCGATTCAGAACCCCAACTTTGTGATTTCAGATTGGTTTTCATTTCCATATTTGCAATTGAGTTGCTTGTTATACTTGTTCTTGCTTGTTCCTCGATTGCTTGCAGGAATTACCCTAGTGGTTTGGTTGATCGTGTTCCACAAGATCGCGACGGCTGTTGGAGGTGGTGTATCGGTTGCTAAGGCGCAGCATCCTTGGATGGTTGTAGTCGGGCCGTGAACGTCATCTCCATCCCCAAATCGAGTTATCCACCTTCTCTCATCGAAAGATCAGGATTCACCCTAGTGGGTTCATATCATAAGCGGTCGAGGTGCGCTGTCTTTGCTGTGGTTTAATCGTTTCGTTCTTTTTTATCATTGGTTGTGGGTACCCCTATTCTGTAGGTATCGACAGTAGCCCCCGAGCCTTTGGGTGAGTGTGTGGTCACTCTCTCAGAGGCTCATTGGTTAATGAACTAGAGTCGTAGCGTCGTGGTTTTTTCCGTTGGGGGCGTGCGAGCGCACCCACCGGGTGTAGCCCCCGAGGCCTCGGTGGAGTATTTGGACTCCTCCGAGGTCTTTTATGCGTTCTATTGGGGAATGGTCTCAAATTGTAGCGTGATCCGTGTCTTCTCGTTCGAAGTTTTGTTTGTTGCGGTCGAGCCCTTGAGCCTCATACGCACGGGGTCGATCAGAGTCTCAGCCGCCTTTTGTCGTTCGACCCTCACGCTCCTTCTTTAGGAAAGAGGAGGAAGGGTGGGGAATGCCGTACTACCCCTGTTTGGGCGAGTTCAGATGATCTCCGGCGAGCTACTAGCGGGGTAATTCGAGTGTGAGCCCGTGCTCCATTCGGTAGGAGTCGGCTAGCGGCCCAGAGGCGCTCTCAAGAATGCCAAGGAGCGGTCGTGTGGATCTCGATTCCCTGCGATGGGATTCGAGGGCTTGATGCCTCCCTCCGAGGGGATTCCTACGTTGACCTTCTCCTACAGCCTCGAATACGTCTTGGGGTGCCTCGAGAGCGTGGCTTGAGCCCAGGCCATGTATGGGCGCATCCCTGGTCGTCCCTAACTCTGTCGCTCGAGGGCAGCTGTCGAACCCTAGTCGAGGGCCAGCTTTCGCCTCCTCGAGACTCGTACCGGGCTCGGAGCTCGTTTCCCAGGTGTCTGGGAATATCCGTCCGTGGATCCTTCCCCTACCCATTTGTCGAGCGCGCCTTTTTAGGTGGGGAGGCGAGATTGGCGCGGTAGTGGGCGACGTGGTGTGATGGTTACAACGTGGATAGCAGCCACATGCCCATATCTGTGAGTTTTGAGGAAACGGTTAGGTAAGGGCATTAAATGCAAAAACTGCTCCTACCTTTTCGCGTGGCCGTTGGGCTTCCGTCGGGGCTATAAGTGCAAGGCCTGGGGGTCCGTTTTCCACCACAAGCCCTTTGCATTCTTGCCTTCTTCACCCTAGATTGTTTTCTCTGCCCCCTTGTGCCCTTCTACCCTCATCCAGCGCCGCCGCCGTCGCCCTTCCTCGTCTGCATAGCTTCCCGACGGCAATGGCAAGCAAGGACCAGCTCCTCTCCGCTGATGATTGGGCCGCCTCCTCGGTGATGGAGAGGAGGTTGGAAGAGTTGGTCCACGACGGAGTGCTGCAGCCGAAGACGAGCCGGTCACAGCCAGAATGGATCGCGCCGTCTTCCGACCACCGAGAGTCAGCGCCCCCTGAAGGCTACGTGGTCAGCTTCATCTGCTTCCACGAGCGGGGGTTTGTCGTGCCGGCCAGCCCCTTCATGCGCGCGCTTCTCCACTACTATAAGGTGGAGCTGCACCACCTCGCCCCCAATGCCGTCGCACAGGCTGCCATTTTCGCGGCGGTCTGTGAGGGGTACCTGGGGATGGATCCACGGTGGAACCTGTGGCTCCATCTCTTCAGGGCGGAGTTCTTCGCCAAGAAGGCGGAGGAGCGAGGGACGCAGTGCGCGGTGCGTGCGGGGAGCTGCATGCTGCAGGTTCGGTCTGGTCGCAGCGACCAGTATATCCCGGCCCAGCTGATCTCCTCGAATAGCGGCTGGCACGATGGCTGGTTTTACCTTCGCAATGATGAGAGTCAGCTGCCGAGGTATACCGGTCGGGTGCTGGTGGCTTGAGAGGAGAACTGGGCGTACGACGTCACGGAGGTCGAGAAGCTGCGGCTGGACCCGCTGCTCGCCGCGTTGCGACAGCTTCGCCAGCGTGGGTTGATGGCGACGGCGGTGGCCACGGCGTTCCACCATCGGAGGGTGATGCCGTTGTCGCAGCGTCGACTCTGACTCGACCAGATGACGCCGAAAGCATCGTTGGAGGGGAGCAGGATGCGCACGCGTCCTTCTCCCTCGAGGAGGTCATCCGGCATGCGCGTCGGATGGTGGGGAACTTCAAGCCAGAGGACGTCGACAAGGTGCCGATGCGGCCCACCCAGGGATTCCAGCCCCTGGTAAGTGCTATTGCTAGTATTTTTTATTTTCTCTGTTTTCGGATTCTTTTTACTAATTTAGTCGAGGTCGATGCATAGGATTTGTCGGCGGTGAGGGAGACGCAACCACCGCTCCTAGAGGACCAGACTGCTCGAGAGGTTTGACGCCAGCAGGCGTCCCAGAAGAAGAAGAAGGACGCTGCCAAGAAGCGCAGGTTCGCAAGGCTAAGGAGCGGGAGGAGCTGAAGAAGCGTCGGCGTCAGCAGAGCCTCGATAGGCTTCCCCTCGAGGAGTCTCCCTCTGAGACGGTCTCGGGGGAGGACGACGACGACGACAACAGTGACGGGGATGACGACGCCCTGTCACGGTATGACACCGCGATTGGGCTGGCAGACCTCCCCGATGTGTGCTCCTTTCTGGAACCCATCAGGGGGTCGACTTCCCAGGCGTCGAGGCTAGCCCCCGTGACCGTCGATGTAGAGGAGGAGATGGAGGAGGCGGGCGAAGAGGTGGGCCCCTCGACGAGAGGGGCCGCCTCATCCCGGACCCCATAGGAGGGGTCGACGACGCTGCCCCCCCGAGCCCAGGCTCCGCGGGTTCAGCCGGTGGTTGGGACGGCGCCGCCAGCGTCGTCATCTATGGTGCCGCCCACGGGCGTGAGGACCCGAGGCCAGCTGGCCTCGGAGGCGCAGAGGGCCCAAGGCGGCCAACCAACCAGGGCCCCAAGGAGCACCCGGCCCACGGGGGGCCGGCGGTAAGGCCGCCGCAGGCGCCATCGGGGGTCTCCGATCGGCCGGGGTCGAGGCCTCTGCTGCCCCTTTCTGAGTAAGTTTTTCTACCCCACTTTTTGTTACTTAGCGGTCCTGTTTCTTATTCTCACGTACTTACTTACTCCTTAGGCACAAACGCAAGGCGGAGCTCGCGAGGCCGACCCCCGTGAAGGCGCTCCGGTCGGGTGCTGCCGTCATCATGCGGACGGTGGCTGATGACCTCACCTAGGTCGAAAGACTCCAGGCCGCGACGGAGCACCTGAAGCAGCAGGAGGCGGCTGCCCAGGCGGAAGCGGGCGCTCAAGAAGCGGCCAGTTCCAGCCCTGCCGCACAGGGGTCGGGGCCGTCAAAAGCGGCGGCGCCCAGCACGGGCGGGGCAGAGCCAGGGTCGACGTCGACCGCCCAGGCCTCCGTCGAGGCCACAGAGGCCGAGGCATCCGCCCGCGACGTGAGGCGGGCAGATGTTGAAGAGGTAGTGGTGGAGGTCCCGCTAGAGGCGGGACAGGAGGCAGCGCAGTCGGGGGAGCTGCAGCCGCGGCAGGACCCGCCGATAGAGCCGGCGGTTGAGGTGGAGGGTGGGGCGGTCGTGCCCCCGCCCGTGGTCCCGGTGGTGGCGCTAGCGATCGAGGCGCCAGCCCTGGCACAAGGGCCGACCTCGACTGTGGTCGACCTCACCCTTGACGACTCCCCCATCAACAAGGGGAAGCAGGTGGTGGGTGTCGAGGAGGTCGAGGCCGTGGACCAGGCCGGTCCCTCTGCAGCGGTCGAGGGGACCGAAGCTGCGGATGAGGCAGGTCCTTCCGCGGCGCTGGAGAGTGCCCCGGTCGGGTCGCCGACCGGATGGCCGAACCTCGCTGGGCTGGCCCTGGTATGGGCGGAGGAGGAGCTGCCACGCTGGGGGGGATCGTCCCTTAAGTTCAGGGACGCTTCCAACCCTGGTGCGGAGCCTGTCTTTGCCCTAAATGACGGAGACAAGGTGCATCACTGGCAGTACCTCGAGGGTCTCCGGTGGCACACGGTACGATCGCTTCGTGTGGCGTCGGAGGCCCTGTCGCGAGGCATGTTAGACGCCATCGAGGTAAGTCAAGTTTGATGGTTTTTCGCTATCTTTTTATCCCCTTTCTTTGGTCCTAATTTCTCCGATTTTGAACCATTGTTAGGAGCTTAAGGAGCGTTCTCGCCGCAAGTCGCTCTTCATTTGTAATGAGAGCGGCGTGTGGGCGGCGCTATCCCAGCTACGGGCTCTGGTCGAGGAGGCCAACTAGTGGCTTTCCCATCAGAGTGCTGAGGCGGCTGAGCTTCGCGTCGCCTGTGTAGCGGTGAAGGAGGAGGCGGCGCAAGCCCGGGCGGCCGAGGCCACGGCGTGTGAAGACGCGACAAGGGCTCTGGAAGAGGCTGCCCAAGCCCGCGAGGCTCTCGCGCCGTTATCAGCGCATGTGAAGGAGCTTGAGGAGGATGTCACCCATGTCAGCAGGCATCGCGACGCCCTCAACGTTCAGATCGGGCAGGTGACTGCTCGCTTCGAGGCCTTGAAGAACGAGGTCACGACGCTGAGCAAAGCTGTCCGGGAGAGGGATGAGGCTCTCTCGAACGCCCACCAAGAGATCGAGACATTGAGGGCGGCTGTTCATGATAGGGATGGCGCTCTCCAAGCGCTTGAGAGGACGTGCAGGGGACTTCGTGACGAGGTCGTGGGCTGGCAGACCCACTCCGAGGGTAAGTTTTTTGTTGCACAACGGCCTTGGTGTCGAAGTCCCATACTTGTGCTAACTTGACACTTGTGTTCCAGAGTTGGATAAGGAGCAGTAGACGGCTCAGGCAACAGCCACCTCATTCCAGAATCTCTTTGAGGCCGAGACCCAGCGGACTCAGTTGCTTCAGGGCGCCATCGCCTCCGTATGTGACGGCCTGGGGGTCGAGCCCGACGCCGACACTGAGGAGGACGCCCCAGGGAACTCCTTCGTCCGTTGGATGGTGGTGCTGGGCCTCCTTGTTCGAGAGAGGATACGAGGCGGCCTTCATCATGGTGTGAAGAGGGTGTTGGCCGTCGTTCGATCCAGGCTCGTGTACGACATGGAGCTCGTCGCTGATGGCTTCATCACCGATCCGGATCGAACGGATGAGGAGAATGAGGACGCCTGCCTGGGCCTGATCGGAGCCGCCGAGGAGCCTGGAAGTCGTTTGGCTAAACTCTTTGAAGCCGAGGTGGTTCCACCTGCTGACAATGAGGGCCTGTGAGCCAAATTTGGGCGCAGAGGCCCATGTAATAAGTTAGTGTTTTTAACTTTGGTCGTGGTGGCCTCGGGGGCCATGAATCACTCGAAACGTAAACCTGCACTAGTTGTTTAAGTTCTATTCGATTTTTTCTTCCCTTTATCGCTTGAACCATGTTTTCGCAAGATTTACTTAGCACGCCGTCGTGCCTCCTGGCGTAAGGGAGTGAGTGGAGGTACCGTAGCCTCGGAGGCGTAAGTAATCTCGTGGCTCAACTGCCCTCAAGCTCCAGGGTGCTCTTGCAGCCTCGCAGATCGTGTAAGAACCTGATTTAAGCGACCGGGGATGTATTCTTTTTCAAAGTTATGAACCATCATTAGGTCTACTTAGTGTGCGGTCGTGCCCCTAGGCGTGAGGGGTGAGTGGAGGTACCGTAGCCTCGGAGGCATAAGTGATCTCGTGGCTTGAGAACCCTTCGAGCCTCAGGGTGCTCCCGCAGTGTTGTCGACTTAAGTGGTAGTTTTCTTTCTTTTTTGAAAAAGAGTACAAGTTTTTTCGGGGTCAGGGGTTCCCCCCTTGCAGCCCCCGAGGGAGGGTCGATTCTGAGAAAACAGAGTCGATCCTTCCTGGTTGTTATTGAAACAAAGCTTTGAACACTGCTGTATTCTTTATTGATGAGAATGAAAAGAATTTACAGAGCCTCGAGGCTTTTTAAGGGAAACAGCGACGTAGTTGTTCAATGTTCCAAGCGTTGGTGAGGATTTCACCCTTCTCGTTGGATAGCTTGTAGGTGCCCAGCTTTAGTACTTCTACGATGATGTACGGCCCTTCCCATGGGGGTGTGAGCTTGTGCCGTCCCTTGGTGTTCTGGCTTCGACGTAGCACCAGGTCACCGGCGTTGAGTTCGCGCATGCGGACATGTCTGTCGTGGTAGCATCGGAGACTTTGCTGATACCTGGCAGAGTGTAACAGAGCCACATCTCGGGCTTCCTTGAGCTGGTCAAGGGCCTCTTGTGGTGTCGTTATTCCTTTCGTTATAGGCCTTCAACCTCGGGGACCCGTATTCTATGTTAGTTGGGAGCATAGCCTCAGACCCGTAGACTAAGAAAAATGGAGTGAACCCCGTGGCTCGACTCGGTGTCGTTCTTAGGCTCCACAGGACCGAGGGAAGCTCGGCAGCCCATTTCTTGCCGTGTTTATTTAACTTGTCCAAGATTCTGGGTTTCAGACCTTGTAGGATCATGCCGTTGGCACGTTCTACTTGGCCATTTGTTTTTGGATGAGCTACGGCCGACCAGAGCACATGAATGTGGTGGTGGTCGCAGAAATCCAGAAACTTTTTACCAGTAAATTGGGTGCCATTGTCCATGATGATATAGTTGAGAACCCCAAAGCGGTGGATGATGTCGGTGAAAAAGAGCACAACTTGCTCAGACCTGATGCTGGTAATAGGACGGGCCTCGATCCACTTGGAAAATTTGTCAATGGCAACGAGCAAGTGGGTGAAGCCGCCAGTTGTCTTTTTCAAGGGTCCGACAAGGTCGAGCCCCCAAACAGCAAACGGCCATGTGATGGGGATGGTTTGCAGGGCATGAGCTAGGAGGTGAGTTTGACGAGCATAGTACTAGCAGCCTTTGCAGGAGCGTACTAGCTTGATGGCGTCGGAGACTGCGGTTGGCCAATAAAACTCGGTCAGAAAGCATTTCCGACAAGAGTACGAGGCACCGCGTGGTGACCACAAGCCCCCGAGTGTAGATCATTTAGCAGACTTCTGCCTTCCTCGTTTGTGATACAGCATTGGAGGACACCTGTAGGGCTGCGGCGATACAGCTCCCTACTATTGCCAAATATCACAAAAGATTTGGCCCGGCGAGCGATCCGTCGAGCCTCGATCCTATCCGAGGGGAGGTCCCCTCGAATGAGATGTTCGAGGTACGGAATACGCCAGTCAGGCTCGGGGTCAGGTGGTGGGGTCGAGCCTTCCACCTGCATGGCCTCAGCCCCAGTCAAGGGGGCTTCTACCTCAGGTGGGGGGTCGAGTGATGGCCCGTCGACCCCTCCGTCCGGCCCAAGGTCGACGGATGGTTGGTGGAGATCTTTTGTGAAAACATCTGGTGGAACCGTAGTTCGATTGGACGCGATTTTCGCTAGTTCATCGGCGGCCTCATTATACCTGCGTGCGATGTGGTTGAGCTCGAGGCCGTGAAACTTGTCCTCAAGGCGCCACACCTCTTCGTAGTAGGCTTCCATCTTGGGATCACGATAGCTTGAGTTCTTCATGACCTGGTCGATCATGAGCTGGGAGTCGCCTCGAACGTCAAGGTGTCGGACCCCGAGTTTGATGGCAATTCTGAGGCCCATGACGAGCGCCTCGTATTCGGCGATGTTATTCGACGCAGGAAAATGAAGCCAAACGATGTAGCGCATGTGAATCCCGAGGGGTGAGATGAAGAGCAAACTCACGCCTGCTCCTATTTTAATCAATGACCCATCGAAGTACATGGTCCATAGCTCGGCCTGGAGCTGTACCGTGGGGAGTTGAGTGTTGGTCCACTCAGCCAGGAAATCTGCTAGCACCTGGGATTTGATGGCCTTACGTGGTGCATATGAGAGTCTCGCCCATGAGCTCTACCGCCCACTTGGCGATTCTACCCGAGGCTTTCCGGTTCTGGGCTATCTCTCCTAGGGGGAAAGAAGAAACCACAGTCACCGGGTGGCCTTCGAAGTAGTGACGGAGTTTGCGCCATGTCAAGACGATGGCATATAGCAGCTTCTAGATCTGCGAGTAGCGTACCTTAGTTTCTGAGAGAACCTCGCTAATGAAATAGACCGGTCTCTGGACGAGCAAGGTATGTGCTTCCTCAGCCCTCTTGACAACCAAGACCGCGCTGACTACTTGTGTTGTCGCGGCGACATAAAGTAAGAGCGGCTCTGCTGGGGTCGGAGGGACGAGGATCAGTGAGTTAGAGAGCGTAGCTTTGAGTTTTGTAAGAGCTTCTTCGGCCTCGAGGGTCCATGAAAAGTGCTCTGATTTCTTTAGGAGACGGTATAGGGGGAGCGCTTTTTCATCGAGGCGTGAAATGAAGCGACTGAGGGCTGCCAGGCAGCCCGTGACCCTTTGCACACCCTTCAGATCTCGGATGGGGCCCATCTTGGTTATCGCAGTGATCTTTTCTGGGTTGGCCTCGATGCCACGCTTGGACACGATGAACCCTAAAAGCATACCTCGAGGAATGCCGAAAACGCATTTCTCAGGATTGAGCTTGATGTTCTTTGCCCGGAGGCATTTGAACGCAACGTCGAGGTCATTTACTAAATTATCGGCTTTTTTGGTTTTGACAACGATGTCATCGATGTAAGCCTCGACGGTTGGTCCAATGTGTTCCCCAAAAACGTGTTGCATGCATCGCTGGTACGTAGCGCCCGCGTTCCGGAGACCGAAGGGCATAGTAACGTAGCAATACATGTCAAATGGGGTGATGAACGAAGTCGCGAGCTGGTCGGACTCTTTTCATTTTGATCTGGTGGTATCCGAAATATGCATCTAAGAACGAAAGAGTTTCACATCCTGCAGTGGAATCAACGATTTGATCAATACGTGGTAAAGGAAAAGGAACTTTCGGACATGCTTTATTTAAACTAGTGTAGTCTACACACATCCTCCACTTCCCACTCTTCTTCTTAACTAATACATGATTAGCTAGCCACTCGGGATGATGAACCTCCTTGATGAATCCGGCCTCCAGTAGTTTGTGTATCTCCTCACCGATGACCTTGCGCTTCTCCTCGTCGAAGCAGCGCAAGCGTTGCTTCACAGGTTTGGAGCCGGCTTGGATCCCCAGGGCGTGCTCGGCGACTTCCCTAGGTATGCCCTGAATATTCGAGGGACTCCACGCAAAGACGTTGATGTTAGTACGGAGAAAGTCGACGAGCACTACTTCCTATTTGGGATCGAGAGTGGCGCTAATGCTCAGCGCCTTTCCCTTTGGGTCGGCGGGGTCGAGGGGCACGAGCTTGAAGTCCTCAGCGGGCTCGAAGCTGTCGGCGTGGCGCTTGGGGTCGGGGATCTCGTTGGCTAGACCGTCGAGGTCCGCCGCCAAGGTTGTCGACTCCAAGACGGCTTCTCCGTGCTCAACACACTCGACGTCGCACTCGTAGGTGTGTTCGTATGAGGGCCCGACGGTTATGACACTGTTTGGGCCTGGCATCTTGAGTTTGAGGTAGGTGTAGTTCGGGACCGCCATGAACCGGGCATAGCACGGCCGCCCCAGGATGGCGTGGTACGTTCCACGAAATCTGACCACCTCGAAAGTGAGGGTCTCCTTTCTGAAGTTGGAGGGAGTGCCAAAGCAGATAGGCAGGTCGACCCGACCGACAGGTTCTGCCCACTTCCCTGGCACGACTCCATGGAAGCCCCTGATGCTGGGTTGGAGGCGCATCCTCTCGATCCCCAGGAGGTCGAGGGTCTGAGCGTATATGATGCTGAGGCTGCTTCTGCCGTCCATGAGTACCTTGGTGAGGCGTGTGTTGGCGATGATGGGATCAACAACAAGCGGGTAGATTCCTGGATTGGGGACGTAGTCGGGATGGTCATCACGGTCGAAAGTGATGGCCACCTCAGACCAGTCAAGGAAGTGGGGGATTGTCGGCTGTATGGAGAAAACCTCTCGTCCCTCTCGCTTGCGTTGGCGCATCGAGAGGCGGGTCGAGGGCCCTCCGTAGATCATAAAGCAGTCGTGGATCTTGGGGAACCCCCCATCCTTGTCGTCACCCTTGGGATCTTCCTTCTTGTCGTCCTTCTTGACACCTATGCCTTCAAAGTACCTACGGAGCATGTGACAGTCCTCGAGGTTGTGGTTTGTGGGCCCCTTGTGGTAGGGACATGGCTCTTTGAGCATTTTGTCGAAGATGCCCCCGTCGGGGGGCCCTCGAGGTTTCTTGCGTTCAGTGGCAGCAACAAGTTCGTCAGCCGGGGCCTCGAGCTTGCCCTGCTGGTTCTTCTTCTTCTGTCGATTGTTCCTTTTAGAGCCCCGGCTGGAGCCCACAGGATCGTTGACCTTCTGCTTCCCTTTGTCCTAGTCACCGCCAAAGATAGCGCCAACTGTCTCCTCGCCAGTGGCAAAATTGGTGATGATGTCCATCAATCCGTTGGCAGCGAGGGGGGTGTTACGGCCCAACTCTCGGACCAACTCCTTGCCGGTGGTTCCAGAGAGGAAGGCCATGATCACGTCGGAGTTAGTGATGTTGGGGAGCTCGATGCCTTGCCTGGAGAAACGCCGGATGTAATCCCAGAGGGATTTGCCCGGCTTCTGCTTGCAACTCTGGAGGTCCCACGAGTTGCCGGGGCGCATGTAGGTCCCCTTGAAGTTTCCCTCGAACACCCTCATGAGATCATCCTAGTCGTGGATCTATCGAGGCGAAAGATCCTTGAGCCAGGCTCGAGCGGTGTCGGACAAGAATAGGGGGAGTTGTCGGATGATGACTCAGTCGTTGATATGAACCCGCTAGGGTTTATGGATGATCTTTCGATGAGAGGCGTGAGATCACTCGATTTGGTGGATGGAGATGACATTCACGGCCCGACTACAACCTTCCAAGACCGCGCCTTAGCAACCGATACACCACCTCCAAAGGCCGTCACGATCTTGTGGAGCACGACAACCAGCCACTAGGGCTCCCATCCTGCAAGCAATCGAAGAACTAGCAAGAACAAGGAAACAAGCACTGAATTTGCAAGATGAAATTGAAAGCCTCAAACTGAATCTTATTATGAGTGGAGTTCCGAAGACAGCCCAAGGGACACGGTGCCTTCTCTCCCTCTCTGGCTTCTTCTCTTCTTCCTCTCAGATCCAACTTCTGGCGGCCATGCGTTGATGAAGTGCGACGCTTCCCTCTGAGTGAGCTTGGCTTCCTCGGCCGGGCAATCTCTCCCATGAGGGTGGAAGGATTCTAGCAAAGAGAAGGCGATGGCATCTTGCAGAGGGGGATGAGGGTTGATGCCAAGGGACAATGTCCTTTCCTCATGTGCTGCCACCCTCAGCACTTCCTCGACTGCATGTGCCACCATGCTTCTTCCCCGCCGTATCCCTCTGGAGGATAGAAGAATTCCAGCAATGTGGATCACTGGGACTTCCCTCTTTTATCATAGGAAGAGCACCCTGGTAGCCTAGGGAGCGATCATCTAGCTCAAAGCTACAGCCCAGCGGAGGAGTGGATGGGGGCAAGGTGGGATTCTCCCCCTTTGCTCCATCCTTCATCGTCACTACTGCTACAGAGCCACCCCTGCCCCTGGGTCGGAGGAGCACCGCTCGAGTCTCCCTATGCTTGTGAGTGAACTGCACGACCCCAACTGTAGGTCGGCAAGGGTCCAGCAGGCCGGCGCGGTTGCCACCGCCATGTGGGCAGTTTCTAGGGCAGCAGGTTTTGCCACCATATATTATAATCGGCTCGTTCCCAATTAATGAAATGAAAGTACTTTCGTTTGTAATCTCACTACTCGCAAGTCATGCTTAGAGACTTAGGTCCCTCGCTGGGATGGGCTATTACGACAATGGCCTCGGTGGCCAAGATTGCCATGCCTGTGCTACTAGCGGGTAAGTCTGTGAGAACCCTGGTTTACAATCGTTATGTGCCCCGGTAATGTCCCCTAGATGGGAGATCCTTGGCTTCGTGGCTGAGCCACTCGTATAGTTCATGAGCCCATCTATTGGTGCTTGGGGGTTCGCTACCTCCCTTGGTCGGTCACCACGAGCGGCTCTAGGTCGGTACTCGGACATCATGCGTGGTCGGTTGGCTTCGCTTCTAGGCGTCTGGCTAAGGCCTCTAGTGCTCGACCATCGGTGTCCCTCGCACTTTAGATGCCTTGAGCGCCTTGAAGCCTGTTAGGCTAGCCTTAGAACCCTTAGTGATGCCCCTTCTAAGGGGTCCCGCTCCAGCATATGGTTAGGAGGCGCGATCTGATGAAGGATTGGGAGACAGAGATAGCTACAAATGAATGAAATGAATAGAAGAGAAGGGATAGTGGACATAGCTAGTAACGTGGTGGCTAGGGCTGTTCCATTAGTGCCTTGCTGATGTTTCGCCCACTTTTCCTGCTCTGTTCGTCCATCCTTGCCTCGCTCAGGGGCGCTGAATGGACCAAAGTGAGGATCCACTAGAGCCTCATCATCTAGGAGTACCATCGGGTGCGTCTAAAATGATTTATGAGATTATGATACGTTTGGTGCAAACCATGCACTTATCTTGCACTGGCACTAACACTATTTCCAAATAGACAGAAACGAGATTCCACATGACCCACATCACCTAGAAGTTCCATCGGGTGCATCCAAAACGATTCCGAGCCTATGGTAGGTTCGGTGCAAACCGAGCTACTATCTTGCGTCAAGATTAGCACTATCTCCAAACGAACCAAAATGAGCTTCCACTTGAGCCTCTTCAGCTTGGAGTACCATTGGGTGTGTCCAAAATGATTTTGAGCCTATGTTATGTTTGGCACAAACCATGCACTTATCTTGCACTGACACTAACACTGTCTCCAAACAGATTAAAATGAGATTCCACATGACCCACGTCACCTAGGAGTTACATCAAGTGCCTCCAAAACGATTTCTGAGCCTATGGAACGTTCGACCCAAACTGTGCACCTATCTTGCACCAGAATTAGCACTATCTTCAAACGGACCAAAGTGAACATCCACTAGAGCCTCATCACCTAGGAGTGCCATTGCGTGCGTCCAAAATCTTTTCTGAGCCTATGGTACTTTTGGCGCAAACCATGCACCCATCTTGCACCGACAAAAACATTGTCTCCAAGCAGACCGAAACGAGATTCCACATGACCCACGTCGCCTAGGAGTTCCATCGGGTGCGTCCAAAACAATTTCCGAGCCTATGGTACATTTGGCCAAACCAAGCAACTATCTTGTGCCAAGATTAGCACTATCTCAAAACAGACCGAAATGACCTTCCACTTGAGCCTCGTCACCTAGGAGTACCATCGGGTGCGTCCAAAATGATTTATGAGCCTATGGTACGTTTGGCGTAAACCGTGCACCTATCGCATACCGACCCTAACACTGTCTCCAAACAGACCGAAACGAGATTCCACATACCCACATCACCTAGGAGTTCCATCCCGTGTGTCCAAAATGATTTCTGAGCCTATGGTATGTTCGGCGCAAACCGAGCAACTTTCTTGCGTCAAGATTAGCACTATATCCAAACGGACCTAAACGATGTTCCACTTGATCCTCATCACCTAGTAGTACCATCGGGTGCGTCCAAAATGGTTTCTGAGCCAATGGAACGTTTGGTGCAAACCATGCACCTATCTTGCACTGACACTAACACTATCTCCAAACAGACTAAAACGAGATTCCACATGACCGATGTCACCTAGGAGTTTCATCGGGTGTGCCCAAAATGATTTCAGAGCCTGTGGTACGTTCAGCGCAACCATGCACCTATTTTGTATCAAGATTAGCATTATCTCCAAACGGAACGAAGTGAGCATCCACTAGAGCCTCGTCACCTCGGAGTACCATCGGGTGCGACAAAGTGATTTCAGAACCTATGGTATGTTTGGCGCAAATCGTGTACCTATCTTGCACCAACACCAACAGTACCTCCAAACAGACCGAAACGAGATTCCACATGACCCATGTCACCTGAGTTCCATCGGGTGTGTCCAAAACGATTTTCGAGCTTGTGGTACATTTGCCAAAAACCAAGCAACTATCTTACATCAAGATTAGCACTATCTTGAAACAGACCAAAACGAGCTTCTAATTGAATCTCATCACCTAGGAGTACCATCGGGTGTGTGCAAAAAGATTTCTAAGCCTATAGTACATTTAGCGCAAACCGTGCACCTATCATGCACCGACACTAACACTGTCTCCAAACAGACCGAAACAAGATTCCACATGATCTACATTACCTAGGAGTTCCATCGCGTGCATCCAAAATGAATTTTGAGCCTATGGTACGTTCGGTGCAAACTGTGCACCTATCTTGCATCAAGATTAGCCCTATCTCGAAAAGGACCAAAATGAGCTTCCAGTTGAGCCTCGTCACCTAGGAGTACCACTGGATGTGTATAAAATAATTTTTGAGCCTATGGTACGTTTGGTGCAAACCGTGCACCTATCTCGTACTGACCCTAACATTGTCTCCAAACGGACCGAAACGAGATTCCACCTGACCCACGTCACCTAGGAGTTCCATCGGGTGCGTGCAAAATTATTTCTGATCCAATGGTACATTTGGCGTAAACCGAGCAACTTTCTTGCGTCAAGATTAGCACTGTAACCAAACAGACCAAAACAAGCTTTCACTTGAGCCTCGTCACCTAGTAGTACCATCGGGTGCGTCTAAAATGGTTTCTGAGCCTATGGAACGTTTGGTGCAAACCGTGCACCTATCTTTTACCAACACTAACACTGTCTCCAAATGGACCAAAACAAGATTCCATATGACCGACGTCACCTAAGAGTTCCATCGGGTGCATCCAAAATGATTTCAGAGCCTACGGTTGCCCGCGGGACCCACTATCAAGAAGTGTATCCACGACTTCTTGTACCAATTTTTCCTAGCACATTACTAAATCTGCTGGTGCTAATTCACTTGTTTTTAATAGATAGGCAAGGTTGTTGATTCAAATTTGCCTAAAGATCATGGATTTACATAGGTGGCTCACAAGGGAAAAACAAGGCGAAATGCCCTAGGGATGGAATGCTAAAGAGAAGAGTGAGGAATGGACAAAAAAGGAAAGGGTATATGTTTATCCTTGAAGGAGGCTCAATATCTTGGTGTAGTAAGAAAGAAGATTGTTTCTCTTTGTCCACCATTAAATCTGAATATATAGCATGCACGGCTGCAGTTTAAGAAGCAATATGGCTGAGAAATTCTCTTCTCTGTCTTGATGTGACTAAGCATGCATATGAGACAACCGTCATCTACTGTGATAACACAGCCACCATTCTTTTCTTCTCGACAAATATCGTACTATGGGCTGTACAAAGAACTGACCATACTATAAATTTCATTGTTGTCTGTATTGACATGTAGAACGGGATTCTCTCTACATTCACTTTGAGCTGGGTTTCTTGTGATCACCCTCGTATTATGCTAAGGCTATGGACGGATAACGGCAAAACCAAACAGCAAAAGCGAAAGCAGGTACAGTAATGGCGCTATCCCTAAGCGACCCCACAGGCTTGTACTTTCATGTCTCTCTAAAATTGCAGTCACGGTCCTTTCTCGGGTTACAGAGCAAATCCTTGTTCTAAAGCTTAATCTACCCCTATGCTATAATGAACAGATCCACGAGCTGAGAATCCCATATTCTTTAAGCCAATCCGCCATATCTGCTTATATTCAAGCTTTTGAGAGAGCATTTCTCTTTTCAATGCGTGGGAATGGTCTCTAAGACCCTACCCCGTTTTATAAGCAAAAAAAAGGCAACCAAAATAATGATTCTAGCGCCTACATATGAAATGAATTGGTTATCCATAAATGAAGAATTTTTTATTCTTGTTCTGCTTCTTGCTCGAAGCAGAAAGACTTCTTTGAACTGGCCTTGGTTTTTCCAAGGAAACTCTATCTTTAGTAGCAATCACATGACATCGACTAGTATCCAGGTACTATGGCACACCTCTGTTCAGGTGGTTCCAAAACTAGAATCTATTTTTGCAAGGAATAGTGGTTTATTATGTTCCCTAATCGCTATGGGTTAAAAGGATATAGGTACTTTTACACTTCTTTTAGAATAGATTCCTTCCGATAGGACAAAAACATATAGGCACATTTACACATCTTTCACCGGGGTGCAGCACGGTCTGCCAAAATTAGCATAGGTTACAAAATGATGGATCTCCTTCCGTAACTTTCTAATTACGAGTACGAGAATTGAAAGACATGAAAATTCTCAATTCTCTATGGCGTCTAGGAGATAGATCGAATATTTTCAGGACTCCCAAGAACATGTATTAACTAGAAAGAAAATAGATAATAGAAGGCTTGTTATTTAATAGTATAACATAGTCTATAACAATGTCAACCAAGCTAGCCCCAACGATTGGATTTGCATATAACTTCATTTACCAAATCCAATAATTTTGGAAATGAAGTTAGTAAAAATTCAAAACTCAGATTGCTCTTTTCTATTTTTGATATGGTTGCCCGGGCCAGTCCAAATCTCATGGGTGTTGCATGAACATGCTAGGTTTACTGCATATGAGATATCAGGTCTTGTAAAAGTTAAGTACTATAGAGCACTAACAATTTGTCGATAGGGGATGGATATTAAATGATAGGAAGTGCTAGGAAGTGAAATAGAATGAAATAGAGCCACTTTGGGCTTCCCTATGAAATGAGGCATGGAACGGAGCCACTCCATTCCAAAAGGTAACGGGGCCGGCCCTTAGGTTCAAAGTTGTATGCCACTGCTGTGGTGTCGATAGATTCACTACTAAAGCCCCGTTATCGGACATTGTAGGCTTAGCATCTATTTTTCGTATCTCTCCACCACACCAAGAAGAGGTATGTGTATGCACTTTTAAA
>CM039608.1:23113995-23140971 GCA_022457205.1 Saccharum spontaneum | reverse complement strand
ACACCCTAGGTGTTTGTCCCTCACTAAGCAGTGGGTTTGAGCTCAAACATGACCGATTAAGTGGAGATGACAATGTCAAGGTCAACCTATGGAGATGAGCCTAACCTAAAGTTGGATGTTGCACCATTGCTTTACATATAGGCCCCTTTTCAAGATATATGCTTGGGTGGTGTTATTGCAATATCTTCATGTGTCTCACCTTGGTATCTATCTATATTGATCCCTGGAAAAGTTTCATGAAGTTTGGAATAAAAAAGTCACATGAAATGATAAGTTCTATTCCTATTGGAATTGCACCACTAAGTGAATGGAATTATAGACCGTCAACCAAACCTTGCAAACTTATCCAAATGACTCTAGATGAACTCTACAACAAAAGTCATGAAGGGTTCATGTTGAGCAAATGTCAAGAAAATGCCTTAATTGGCCTAAAACTCTAGTTTAGGCCTTATTGAGTTGCTACTTTGACCAAAGTGAAAGTTTGACTCCTATACCAGTTATGAGGTTTGACCTTAAACAAAAGTTGTAGCTCATCTTATATAGAACAAACTTTGTTTAATGATCAAGAGCTAGTTTGGCCTCTAATCTAGTCAAATAGTGCTCACAAGAATCAACTCAGTGCTGTTTTGGAGCTCCAAAAATTTTCTAAGTGTTGGACTGTGGTACAGTTTTAGAGTATGTGAATTTGGAGCCCTGTAGAATGAAAACCATGGCAATCCAGACCAAACTTGTATAATAAAAGTGGAGATCACATGTAGCTCTACAACTTTTATTAGTGAAGTTTTTGCAAACACCCAGCGGACTAAGAGTTATAAGGGGGAGAAGAATGCAATTTCTGTCGGCTTGCAACTAAACTGCAGGATTCAGCTTCGGGTACCTCACTTTGAAGCTTTATATCTTGCAACCCAAGCTGATTTAGACCTTGATCTTTTAATAGAAGTTGTAGTTCAGGTTGTGTACTACAAACCTTGTTCAAACCCCACGGCCTAGTTCAGCTTCTAACCTAGTCAAATAAGGAACCCAAGTTTGAACTTACTGCTGTTTTCAGACTCGAAAATATTCTAAGTCTAGAATTCATAGTCGTGGACATTGGCATGCCGCGTTCTCCAAAATTTACTAAACAACTTGAGTTGAGCCAAAAACAAAAGTCGGAGTTTACATTTTGAAGTAGGACATACCAAAAGTTGGATTTGATTTGACATGTTTTGGCGAACCATTTGGAACCTAAACTGAGGAGGGCTTAACCCTAATCAAATCGTTGACAGTGTCAACTTTGGGGCTAATTACCTCCTAATTTATGGCACTAATGACCTTGGTCCCTTAATCAAATTCGTAGAGCATCACTTGGAAAACAATTTTGATTCAAGACTCTTAGCCCAGTTCGGCCCATAGCCAGCCCAAACGCGACCTCCAAGTCAGGCACAACGTCGCCCGCCAGGTGTCCGATGAAGTGCCGCATTGGACGACGCGCGTCCTAGACGTGTCCACCATGCGAGCCGAGCGCCCCACCTCCTCTGAGCTGTGTCGGCCACCTTCCTTACGCTCTTGCGTCGGTCCGGAGGGGCACAGAGCGTCCTCATTCACTTCCTCGCTCTCTCTCGTCTCACCTTCGCCCTCGAGCTCGCAAGCGCGAACGCCGCAACCATGGCCGGCTCCCGCGCAGAAGCGCGGCTGTAGCAGGCACCGCTCTGCCCTTCTCCCTTGCGCCGCGTAGCCACGATGCTCTCCGCTCCAGGTGCTGTGCGCTCGTCAACTCTAGCTGCCAGAGCGTCACCGTCACCGTGCCGCTCGGAGGGGAGCCACCGACGCCCGTGGCCAGGCCACGTCGGACCACCACGGTGCGAGCCGTGACTACCCACGGGAGCGCACAAGCCCCCTGATGCTCGCCCGCCATTTCCCCGGCCATTGCAGCCGCCGGAGCCAGCCTACTACTAGCCACCGCCACTGCAGGTAGCTGGAACTCGTGGTCAACTCGCCTCGGGCCGCCGTAGAGCGAGCCAAGGCCACCAGAGGGTGCGTGCGGAAGCCTAGATGCTCCCCCGCCCATCACCGCCGTCGGCATGGCCTCCCTCCGCCGGAAATAGTGAGCCCCGATGTCCTCTGCTCTAAAATCCCGTCAAGGGCTTCGGGCAAGAATTCAACGAAAGGCAAGGGCCTAGCTGCAATGTCATAGACTCATATGAATAGTACCTAAAGGACCTAGTTGTGGTAGTTTTTGCTGATTTTTGGAAATTCATAGTAAATCATAGGAAATTCGTAAAATAGCAAATAAGGACTTTTTGGAATCCTTGTGAAATTCTCTATGCAGTGGATCTATAATATGTCATGTTTTAGTTTATATTTTTAGCTGTAAAATAGATCTATGCTTCTAGGTTTTCAATGCTAGTTCTATTTGTCATTTTCATAACTGCAGTTGTAGGGCTCCAAATGAAGTGAAAATTTTGTGGCATGCCACTCATGTGATTTTTTATGTGTGATAAAAATTTCATGAATTTTGGTGGTAGTATGAGTGAGTTATTGATTCATCTTGCTCTCACATGAATTCTTGTAATAGCAATTTGTCTGTTTCGTAGAGATTGATATACATGTCCAAATGATTTGAAATTTGGATAGTATACTATTGAGAGAATATATGGGCCACTGTAATTTTGGTAGAATTTATTGTGCACTTTTGATATGTGTTCATAATTCCACCTAATTATCTAAATAAATTAAGAAAATGTATTAAAAGAATTTATTTAGTATTGGACAATATGTTTTCTGGTGTTCATTAGTCATGTGTGACATGTTGGTAAAGTTGGTTTTGTCCAATTATGTATTTGCAACATATGTTAATAATTATTTCTTGCAAATGTGATTTCTGGACAGATTTGGAAACTTAGCAAAGTTCTTCATGTTAATGATATTTTATGAGCATCTTGTCTATAGAAAAGTTGTATATAATTCATGTATCTATCCTGTGTTAAAATTTGGTGGCATTTGGTCAAGTAGTTTTTGAGTTATAGATGTTTAAAGTCAGGGCCCAGATTTGGTTGCTCTCTATTTGGAGCAGACCAGATTCTGTAGTTCCATTTTTTGACCTATTAAACTTGGGAATCAGGCTTAGGTGATATTAAATGAATTGTATACAATTTCATAGGATTTCCAGAATGTCTTGTTGCACATCTTTTGGAGTTGTGGATCTCCAGTTATGATTAAATTACTCAGCTGCTGCTCTGAGGTCCAGAAAGTGGCAAATTCTAGTTCTAGTGCTTTGATTAACTTTGCCATGCTTGTGTATTGAAGTGTGACACATATCTTTGATGGTACTTGGGTTAGTACCCTGTGATCTTATGAGACTTGTGTCTTGATTGATGTGCTTGCCCTCTTCTATGTTATGCCTTAAGTGAGGATCTAGTTAATTAGCTCTAGGTGCTTATAAGAACTGTGGTATGCTTGTATGATTACTTTGTTTATTGCATTTCTATGTATTCATACATATGCATGGTTACACCTCATTTAGGTGTGCTAGCTGAAGCACGTGAAGGACCTGATGTGGAGCCAAACCAGAAGATGATGTTTGGTGGATCCATCCCGAAGATGGAAGAATCCTCAAGTTCATACATGGAGTGGAGATGTTCCGCAAGATGGTGCAAGCTAACTTGACTGACTTGAGTCGGATTCCAAGCAAGCCCTAGAGCATTATAAGCCTCCTACCTTCAAAGCAATTAATTCTATATATGTTATAAGTATTGTTACATTAAGTGGTAGGAGTTGGTTGGAAACCCTTGCTGCATAATATCATTCCTTGTCCAGATATATGAATCCTTGAATCCTACATAGACTAGGATCGAGTAGATGCTTAGCCCTGCTTTAAGTGGTAGAAGTCAGGTGATTTCCTTTCACCTGTGAGATGTAGGGATATTCATATATGGCACGGTTGGCTATATTTGCTATCGTGGAAAGAAATCAGGTGTTAATAAAATGAAATGAGACCGGGCGGGATGACGATAGTGAAGCAACAAGGCATGGAGGTCTTGGGTGTGGATCTATCCCCATCTGAGTCGTTTAAGGACCGATTCGCTGTACGTCCTTGAGTCATGTTGAACGCAGTCTAACACTTAGTTGGCTGGATAAGTTGTTCCGACCGCGAAGCCGAGTAATACAGTTCAGGCCGGGAATTGAATGGTAGGTCACATCTTGGAGGTAGTAAGGATGTGCTTGGGGACATTGGCATGAGACCAAGGGGGGTTAGAGTCTCTATCACCTGGTAGAGTGTTGCCCTTGGGGATGCGGCATCAGTCAAACCCACGACTCCTGAATTGTACGAAAGGTGGCTTGTGCGACCCTGGCTGGGGCCTACGCGGTGTTAGAAATACCCCTCCAGCTAGATAGGAACTCGATTCGAATCGCCGTCGCTCTCGGTTAGTGAGCACTTGACTTGAGCAGCGGCAACGTAGATTCCATTAAATTGAACGGATGGTTAATTGGATGATGATGTAAATGTTGCCTCAATTTATACCTGCTATGGTTAATATTGTTTTCTCCTAATCAAGTGAGTGCTCTAGTACAGGTGCTAATATAAATGATAGGTTAATGATGATTAACTTGATGCTTAAGCATTAATGATTACTTATCTGTATTAAGCTTTTATGCAAAATGTTGTCAAGCTAGCCCACTTTATATCAGCCTTGCATGATCCTTGGTGTCACCTTATTTTGGGTTTATGACGGGGAAGTCTAGCTGAGTACCTTCTCGTACTCAGGATTTTATCCCCACTTGTTGCAGGTTGTGATGTATCATGGCGACTGCAAGAGTTGGTTGGCTCCTGCCTTAGTGGCGGAGTGTGATCACGGGCATGATCCTTCTGAGTTATCTTCTCTCTAATGCTTTTGTTGGAAGTCGACCTTGGTACTGGCATGTATTTGAAATAAGGGTGTTGTTAGTTTCAAATTACTTTGCTTCCGCTACTTTTCAATGTAAGTTGTAATAACTATGTTGAACTCCGATGTATATTGGATTACTTGTGAAATGGATGTAACATGTGACTTGTTATGTTGAATCACTATGGTCTTGGATTGCATGTTGGTTGGTTTGAAATCCCTCATGATTTCATTCGACTACCGAAGTTATATGGGCTCAAGTGTGAGAATTTGATCACTTCGGTGATTGTTTTTATACTTGTGCTCTTATAATTTGGACGGTTCCGTGACATCGAACTCATCGCTTCTGGTAGTTGTAACTTATATGCTACTGTATCCTTCTTCTCTATGATTCTGTATGGTCCTACAAATCTAGCAGTGAGTTTCTTCTTGATTCCAAACCGTTTCTTCTTCATTGGGGTAACTTTCCAGTAGACATAGTCACCAACTTGAAATTCTAGCGGTCTCCTTCTCTTATTTGCATAACTCTTCTGACGTGATTGTGTAGCTTTCATGTTTTGTTGGATAATACGAACCTTTTTCTCAGCCTCATCTACAAAATCGATCCCATAAAACCTTCTCTCTCCAGGTTTGACCCAATTTAACGGTGTCCTACATTTCCTGCCATACAATGCTTCAAATGGAGCCATCTTGATACTCTCTTGGTAACTATTGTTGTAAGCAAACTCTGCCAAAGGTAACCATGATTCCCATGAACCTCTGGATGATAACACACAAGCTCTAAGCATATCTTCAAGAACAGCATTAACTCGCTCTGTCTGCCCATCTGTCTACGGATGGTAAGCTGTACTATGAATGAAACTAGTACCCAAACCTTTATGAACATGCTCCCAAAAATAAGCGGTAAACTGTGAACCACGGTCAGACATGAGAGTCTTCGGTATACCATGTAATCAGACAATCTCAGCAATATACTTCTCTGCATATTGAGGTGGTCGAAAAGCATTCTTGACTGGCAGAAAGTGAGCTGATTTGGTAAGGCGTTCTACAATTACCCAAATCGAATCATTTCCCTTTGGTGTGGTGGGAAGACCGGTGATAAAATCCATACTTATATCATCCCATTTCCAATTTGGTATGGACAAGGGTTGCAATAGTCCTGCGGGTCTCATGTGAAGAGCTTTCACTCTGCAACACATGTCGCAACAGGCAACATACGCTGCAGTCTCCTTCTTCATCTTGGTCCATCAATAACGAGGTCTCAACTCTTGGTACATTTTACTACTTCCAGGATGGATAGACAGCTTAGAATGATGAGCTTCATCCATCAATTTGTTCTTGAGCTCTTGATCCTTGGGTACTACCAGAGGTCCTTAAACCATAACACCCCTTGTTCATCCACTCTAAAATGTTTAGTCGGTTCCCTCTTTATTTTCTCCTTGATATGAAATATTCCCTTATCTGTTTTCTGACCTTCAATGATCTTGCTCTCCAAAGTACAACTAATCTGAATATTATGCAATATAGCAAGATGTAACAAACTGAACCCATCTTCAAACAACTATTGCATCACAATAGAATGTGACTTCCTACTTAAGGCATCTGCTACTACATTTGCTTTTCTCAGATGATAGTGCACATTCAGGTTATAATCCTTTATCAGCTCTAACCATCTTCTCTATTGCATGTTCAACTCAGACTAGGTAAAGATGTACTTGAGACTCTTATGATCTGTAAAGATATTGCACACATTTCCTAGCAAGTAGTGTCTCCAAATTTGTAGAGCATGCACAACTACCGCAAGCTCCAAGTCATGCGTAGGATAATTAACCTCATGCTTCCTCAATTGACGTGAGGCATACGCAATGACCCTTCTATTTTGCATTAGAACATGTGGCAGAATCGCCCAATCTAATGCCCTCCCAAGAGTACTTGTCTTCCATTAGACACTAAGTACCCAAGAGAGAACACTAAAGTACGCGATTCCATCGAGCACACCACAAGGAAGAACTCGAAGATCCACATTTTTACATCAGGATCACAATGAGAGAGTAAAGCTTACAACATCCTTACCATTTCTTACATCACTTTTAGTACAACATCAGAGTAATTCATATGCAGTTATAATAGCAGAATATAAAACATTATCAGAGTTCAACGGAAATGAAACCATTTAATGACAAGTTAAACATTAACATGAAGAACATTCATATGCATGAAAGGATAACAAGTTAATAGTATTTTCCTTGTAAAAGTTTTGGTGAGAGTTTCATAAATAAACTCTACTCCGCATCGCAAAGGAAATCCTCGCTGAACCCACCAGGAGGTTTCCACACACAAGTGTCAGCTTATCAGCACCTGCCACCTGCAACAGGGTAGAACAAACCCTGAGTACTTAATTGTACTCCGCAAGACTTACCCGTTAGGAGGAAAGAAAAGACTCCAAGGATCATGCAAGGCTTTCTAGCTTGTGGGTTTATAGCATTTGCAAGAAGCAACACTAAGAGTGTGTCCTTAATTTCTTACTTTGAGTAGCCGTATTTTATTTCTTATCCAACCTTCTATGTAAGCACCTAGTCTACAATCAAGCAGGGTTGAGCAAACATAAACCATTTCTTCATCTTTCGACTGTCAGTTCTTACTACGATGCCAGAGCGTAGTCAAGCCATACCGTCACGCAGAAACGGCGATTTGCGAATCAATGTGCCCAGCTGGGTGCCCAAAAACACACACCTTGCTTGTACCCCGGGCACAAACAAGACCAACCCGTTCCACTCCTATCAAGGGGTCCAGGTCCCCGTCCAAGCTCAGACTCTAAGCCCCCAACACTGCAGGCCCGGCCTCAATATGGTGCTTAGACCTCCTCAACCCAATATATATAACCACCCTAAAAAGCCTGTCCAGAAAGAGTCAGAACCCACGACAGGAGCGAAACAAGTCTTCCCGCTCCCATAAGCAAGTATATGCTCGGGACAATACTCTTTGACTTGACCAGGGTCCATGCAATGAACGGTCCTTAATTGACACAGGCGGAACAAATGCAACCAGAGCCCGCTCTGTTGCCCAACCAGGTCCAAGTCCATCCACCTCGTTCCGCCCGGTCTCCAATTATCCATATACATTTATATTTCATGTGATAATAAAATGATAATAGTAACAATAATATCTTTTCCTATCTCTCGCGAGTGACAGGAAATCACTCGACTTCTACCGGAGTCCTGTAGCATAGCACTCTACACGATCCTGCCATACTAGTAAGACTCATGGGATCAGGATGTTTATATGCAAGTGGGTTTCATTCAACTCCTTCAAACTTAATGCACAACATAATTTAAAGTGCAGAATAATAGGGGTTATGCACCGGGGCTTGCCTGGGTAAAATAACCAAGTTAGCATAACATCGATGTGACACGATCATCAAGGCGCCCTCTTTTCCGCTGCTCCAGATGACTCCTCGATCCATCATCGTTCCTATTATGATATGCGTGGATGCAACAGAAACATAAATAATCAACGATGACTGAAATACTTAAGATACGAGTACGCCCCTCGGGCTAACAAACTAGCTCATAGACTAACGCACTAGGCCACGTATCTCTGTTACCAATTAACGCACCATTTTTGAAAGGTTATTTTTGCTATACAAACCCATGGTTTCACTTTACTTATTTTCTCGATTTAGTATTTATTAGAACTAAGGCTCACTAACGACCTTAGACACTAATTATTTTGAAGCTACACAATTACCGTGAGTACCTAACAATGCATGGAGCCTACTGTACAAATTTCAGATTCAACAGTATTAGCAACTTATCATGGAAATTCCTACAACTTGCCATTTTACAATATCAATTACCTTAAATTAATTATATAGCTTCCAAGAATATTATCACCCAATGTGAACAAAATATACTAACAGGTAGATCATGTTTTTAGGAGACTAACAAAACTGGTTTCACTATTTTTGGATTTCTATACTATTTTATATTGATTTTACCAGTTCACAGCATTATTAGAAAAGGAAAACTAGTTTACTACGCTGGACAAGAGAGAGAGAGAGAGCCAGTGCCAGACATTCGGCATAGTGGCCCAACGCGGGCGCGGCCGCGCACAGTCGGTCGGCCCAGCAAGCGGCCCAAGACGGGAGCCCATGCCCGAGCTTGCATTTTTCCAATGGAGCCCCTAGACTAGCAGGTTATTACGCAGCGCCCGCGAGCACTATTTCACTAGAGTGGAGGTTTGCGTTAAGGACCCTGAAGTACCTCGTCTTCACAAAGGGGCAGTCCCCGGCGTCCCCGCGCCGACGGCGTGGCTCCGGGCGGCACCGGGCGATTCCACCGGCCACCAGGAGGTCGCTACGGCGCACAAGGCGGGCCGACGAGCATCTAGGAACAGAAGTGTAACCCCCGATGGTGATTTGGTGGCTAACGGAGCACTACCGCGATCTGGCCACGGTGACGGGCGGAAACAGCGCCTCTCCGGCGATGGCGAGGCCGTTTCGGCACTTCTAGGCTTCGACGAGTCAAAATAGCTGGCGCTTGAGCATGAGCAACTTACCCCAAAAGCAACTATGCTGACAGTTGAAACGGAGGGAGGCGGAGGAGAACCGGCCGCATGCAATCAGCTAGGCTGCGCTTGCTCCAAGGTTGGCACCACCGCGTCAGCTCAACAACGGCGAGGTCACTGATCAAACCAAGGGAAGCACGGGCATCAGGACGTCAAAAGAAGCCAAACAGCATGAGGACTTGAACCAATTCCAAGGATAGGAGCTTACCCCCAACCGACCGGAGCAATCAACCGGAAAAAATGGCCGCCGATGGGGAAACTCCAACCTCTACCTCCCTAGGTGCATGACTGTAGCCCGATGCTAGTGGCGTGGCTAAGCAACCTCCATGGCAAATCACGGGTGCAAGGAATCGGACTATAATCGTCCGAGCTATGTGAAGTTGGGAGTCGCAAGCGGCCCGGCCATTGAATGCGAAAGGTGCTCTGCTGCGCCACGCGGTGGAGGGTAGCGACAGCTAGGGGGGTTCGGTCGAAGGCCTCTGCTGGCTCACGCACAGAGCTAGCGGTCGCAGAGCGGGGATAAGTACCACGAGCCCGTCGGCAAGCGCTTGGGCGGGGCGGCACGCCAAAGGCGTAACATGAGCGACGGGAGGGGAGTAGCGACAAGGGCGTCACCGCAACGAGACAACAGACGCAGGCAGCGCTGGACTCGCTGGCCACTCCCGGACACGACGTGCACAGGACAGGGGGAACACGTGAGGCAGAGGGCATCCCTAACGCTACTGTGATCAAGTCAACGAGACCGGGAGGGCAGCCGCGCGCAGTGGGTAGGGCAGCGGCCGACTACGGCACCCAGGCCCGTGGCTGGCTGGCAACCGGCGCCACGGCCAGCGCGGCAAAGTCCCATCCAGGCCATGGCCCGAATGGCCTCTACTGGCCAGCGCGGCAGCCAAACAGGGACGCAGGGGAATGCGACGGCGCAGCGATGGCAGGACGCAAGAGTGCGTGCGCTGTGGGCGACAACGCGCAGGGCCTCCTAATAGACGAAGCGACGGCCAGGGCAGAGGCAGGTGCCCACCACAGCAAGCATGATTGGCCACGCGCGCATCGCCGCTTCACACGGGCGAGCAAGGCGGCAGCAGCCCTGCCCCACGCCGCAGTGGTAGCCGAAACTGAAACGTAGCGGCCAGCGGCGGCTGGGCCATGGCCAAGCCGAGCAGGCTTGGTTGGCCCGCACTAGGCAAAGCGCACACGCGACGGCAACCTCGGGGAGATGGTGACCGCGCACCCAAGATCGACAGCCGGGACCAAGTCCAGCACGAATCCTAAAGCGAGTCAAAAATAGTTGATCGGTATGTTAAGGATGCACTAACTCCCCTAACCCAAAGCCGGTACAAGCGCCTTGGTAGAGGAGCAGCCTTCAGCGCTAGAGAGGGCCAGGCGCAGAGTTGGAGCTATGCCAACCAAGCACTACCAACGTCACTCCCAGAGTGCGGACCGAGCCGAGCAAAACCCAAGCTAGGATTATTGAGCAAAAATTACGAGAGCGCTGAGGCACCCAACAAGCCTGCAACCAACTAAGGAAAACTTGATATTATTACTTAAGCATTTTGGTTGGGAATCAAATGTCAACAAGACATCGTCATTACTTCTCTCAGTCCTGAACGAGATCTAGAGTTAAGGTAGAACACAATTTTGAAATTGATTTTCGGAGCTAGCAAAACTCTAGCTAACAATATTTATTCCCCAACAAGAAGGTTGCACTTCCATCTACGCAACTCGCGCATAAACTTTACTTAAGCGCAAAACCCAAGTTACGTTTTTATTTTTGTTATAAAAATTGCCTTTCAAGCCAAATGATTAAAGCAACCTATTGTTCTATTTTACTAATTAAGGTTTCATGAGCATGTTTTCAAGTAAACCAATTAACCGCCATTATTTGTTTACTATTTCTTTTTTATCTTAATTGCGATGCTAAACAAGCTCGTAACACTCGGGGTGTTACAACCAACCCCCCTTAAAAAGAATCTCGTCCCGAGATTCGGGGCAAGAATCAGAAAAGGGGAAACACGATTTCACTTCGTAGCAGAGATTACAGAAGGAGATTACACAGCTTCGAAGACTACCACACTCGGGGATCTAGAGGCATCACGGCTAAGAGCAAACTGATACAACTCACAACCTCTCTAGGAATCGATGAAAACGGGGACAGTGGAGGAGCAAAAGGAAAATGATTATCCAGAACATGGCGTATGCCCAGCAGATCCAGAAACAAGAGACTGAGAACTCGAACATCGCGAACCCTAAACCTAACTAACCAGAGATGAACTTGAACTTCTTCGCTAGAAACCAGATCCCTTCTTCTTGAGCTACACCATCACCTCAGGCTGGTGGCCTTAGATCTGCAAGCAACAACTGGATCTCGAAGCTCGACCTCCAACTCTACTTCCTCGACAGCTCCCGAACTTCTCCCACCTGTGCACGGACGAAGAAGATCGATTTTTATGGGCTCTATTCCCGGTCTGGGGTGGGATGGAGGAGAGGCAAGCAAGGTGGCATTTATAGCCTGGTGGACGGAGGTGTGGCGCAGTGCACCGGAAATGGAGGCGGCGTGGAGGGGGGGTCACCAGTGAGACACGAGGTGGGAAACAACATCGCCATGGTGCGCTCCCTGTGGTAGTTCGAGTGGAGGAAAAAGGAGAAAAGAGGGATAGGGTTCGCTCGGCAAGGAGGCGCGCGAGCGACGTGTCGGCAAGAATAGAAACGAGGGGAGGGGTCCGGTGCAGGGAAAAGAGGGGCGTACAGTGCAAGGGCGAGGCGAGTGCGGCACCATGCCGTGGCCACTCGAGCACGACTCATGTGAGTCCCGCCACCGATGGCTTCCACAGGACACACGGTGGCAGCGACCCGGCAGGTGTAGAGCGGTCACCGGACACAAGGGCAACGTCCCATCGGTGTTCCAATTACTCCATATCACTGGTGGCTATGCTTTCTTTGTCGCTCTTCTCCCTCTATTCCGTTGAATCCAACTTGCACAAGCCTTTCATACACACTGAGATCAGAACATACATGCTTCTTCCAAACCCGTTATCTCGGTCACAAATGTGAGAGCACTACTCCATCAACCCATCATGGATTTCCCATTAGAACACAAGGATATTTTTACCAAGGAGAATATAGTAGCAAGAGCGGCACTGCGGGGTAACTTAGTAAAAGTGCTTGGTCAACAACCTCGATACCAGCACGCGCCGAGCGGCACAACCATGTGGTCATGATCCATAGGTGACCCTCGGTTCCGACGCGGCACCATAAGCGATTAACCAGGCAACTATTACCAACTTACTCGCAGCAAAAGCAGTGGGGTCGTAGGTAGACCACAAAATTAGAAAAGTAGTGCAAAGAAATTAAAACAACAAGGGTTCCTTTTCGAATCAAGGAACAAGGAAAATAAATCCCAAGGCGGATTTAAATCAAGGGGGTTCAAGTGTTCTACTGGGACATCCACAATTAGTTGATACAGGGCCCTTAGTCATTCAATCACGGCTGACCTGCTGCATCTGAATTGTTCCTTTTAGAACCTGCTTGCGATCGTCTCAAAACCAAAACACACTCCACAAGGCCTAAGGGAAGATTGACGTAACAACCACAAAGGAAAAGGCAACTACTCATTCCAACGATCGTACAGGGTGCAACATACAGGCACTCACTCTCTCATACCCGACACATCACTAGCATCCTACGACCAGATGACCTCAACGACTACGGACAAAGGACAAGGGAAAGGTTACAACACTGGTGGACAGTGACAAAAAGCACTACCTACTATGATTACATCTCCCCTAGGATGACTAATCTACTTCATCGGGCCGAATGACTTCATTCCTAGGCTCTTGGGGCTCTTCTGCCACATTGGGCTGCAGATCCGCTTCTCTTGGTAGTGGCTGGGTGAGGAGAAGGAAAGGCTCTTCTCAGAGGCTTCCATAGGCGGGGGTGCTGGCGGTACAGCGACACCGGTCCTCCTTCTATCCAGCGGAGGGACAGGGATCCCCTCTAGGATTAAGGGTTCATGCCTTTCCATGGCGAGCGTCCTAAGCTTGTCCCTTGTGGCAAGATAGGCGTCCTCTAGCTCCTGGGCATGACGGTCTTGGTCCACCTTGACGGCTTCTGCCATGGCAGCCTCTCGACTCTCAGCGGCTGCTAGGTGGGCATGGGCTTCAGCAAGCTACACTTCGAGCATCCTAGAGAAGATCTCGGCCTCCTCAGCTCGGCGGAGACACTCCCTCAGCTCCGAGGCCTGCCGGTCATTCTGCTCATCTAGGGCTAGCAAATACGAGGTCAGGTGCACCAAGGTTGGGTTGTCTTCTTGCACGTCTGGACCTTGCAAAGCCTCCATGCGGGCCTTCCATACCCGCCAATTCTTGTCCCAAGGGGGAAAGAACCGCATGGGGGTACGAGCAATGGGCCCTTCATAGATCTGGCAGAGATGCCGCAGAGCTTTGCGGGCCACAACTTGGTAGGTATCCCCGAAGCGAAACCCGGTTGCGGTCACATTCCAGGCTTCAGTGATGTCAGGAAACTCCTCACTCTTGCCAATGTAGACGGTGACTTTGCATCGCTCAGTGCCACGCTTCATGTACTCATGGCCCTCATACTCGGGACGCTCCCGAACACCGAGTCTTTGCAGGGTGGCATACAGGATTTTGGGAAAACCCTCGGTGTTAAGGCAGTAGCTGCTAACCTAGACTCCTGCCATCCTTGGTGGGTGGTGAGTGGTGGTCACAAGGAAGGCTTGAGTGAGAACTTGCTCAAGGGAAAAGGGCTAAGTGAGCTAGGATGCACCAAATGGTGATACCCAGTGACAGGGCTTGGCTCCCTTTTAAAAGGCAAAGCGGCCAGTGGTCCTTAATTTCTTACTTTGAGTAGCAGTATTTTATTTCTTATCCAACCTTCTATGTAAGTACCTAGTCTACAATCAAGCAGGGTTGAGCAAACAGAAACCATTTCTTCATCTTTCGACTGGCAGTTCTTACTACGATGCCAGAGCGTAGTCAAGCCGTACCGTCACGCAGAAATGGCGATTCGCAAATCAATGTGCCCAGCTGGGTGCCCCGAAAACACACGCCTTGCTTGTACCCTGGGCACAAACAAGACCAACCCGTTCCACTCCTGTCAAGGGGTCCAGGTCCCCGTCCAAGCTCGGACTCTAAGCCCCCAACACTGCAGGCTCGGCCTCAGTATGGTGCTTAGACCTCCTCAACCCAATATATATAACCACCCTAAAAAGCCGGTCTAGAAAGATCCGGAACCCACGACAGGAGCGAAACAAGTCTTCCCGCTCCCATAAGCAAGTATATGCTCGGGACAATACTCTGTGACTTGACCAGGGTCCATGCAACGAACAGTCCTTAATTGACACAGGCGGAACAAATGCAACCAGAGCCCCGCTCTGTTGCCCAACCAGGTCCAAGTCCATCCACCCCGTTCTACCCGGTCTCCAATTATCCATATACATTTATATTTCATGTGATAATAACATGATAATAGTAACAATAATATCTTTTCCTATCTCCCGCGAGTGACAGGAAATCACTCGACATCTACCGGAGTCCTGTAGCATAGCACTCTACACGATCCTGCCATACTAGTAAGACTCATGGGATCAGGATTTTTATATGCAAGACCCATGGTTTCACTTTACTTATTTTGTCGGTTTAGTATTTATTAGAACTAAGGCTCACTAACGACCTTAGCCACTAATTATTTTGAAGCTACACAATTACCGTGAGTACCTAACAATGCATGGAGCCTACTGTACAAATTTCAGATTCAACAGTATTAGCAACTTATCATGGAAATTCCTACAACTTGCCATTTTACAATATCAATTACCTTAAATTAATTATATAGCTTCCAAGAATATTATCACCCAATGTGAACAAAATATACTAACAGGTAGATCATGATTTTAGGAGACTAACAAAACTAGTTTCACTATTTTTGGATTTCTATACTATTTTATATTGATTTTACCAGTTCACAGCATTATTAGAAAAGGAAAACTAGTTTACTACGTTGGACAAGAGAGAGAGAGCCAGTGCCAGACATTCAGCCCAGTGGCCCAACACGGGCGTGGCCGCGCGCAGTCGGTCGGCCTAGCAAGCGGCCCAAGTCGGGAGCCCGTGCCCGAGCTTGCATTTTCCAATGGAGCCCCTAGACTAGCAGGTTATTACGCAGTGCCCGCGAGCACTATTTCACTAGAGTGGAGGTTTGCGTTAAGGACCCTGAAGTACCTCGTCTTCGCAAAGGGGCAGTCCCCAGCGTCCCTGCGCCGACGGCATGGCTCCGGGCGGCACCGGGCGATTCCGCCGGCCACCAGGAGGTCGCTACGGCGCACAAGGCAGGCCGACGAGCATCTAGGAATGGAAGTGTAACCCTCGACGGTAATTTGGCGGCTAACGGAGCACTACCGCGATCTGGCCATGGTGACGGGCCGAAACAGCGCCTCTCCGGCGATGGCGAGGCCGTTCCGGCACTTCTAGGCTTAGACGAGGCAAAATAGCTGGCGCTTGAGCATGAGCGACTTACCCCAAAAGCAACTATGCTGACAGTTGAAACGGAGGCGGAGGAGAACCGGCCGCATGCAAGCAGCTAGGCTGCGCGTGCTCCAAGGTTGGCACCACCGCGTCACCTCAACAACGGCGAGGTCACTGGTCGAACCAAGGGAAGCACGGGCATCGGGACGTCAAAAGAAGCCAAACAGCACGAGGACTTGAACCAATTCCAAGGATAGGAGCTTACCCCCAACCGACCGGAGCAATCATCCGGAAAAAAAAATGGCCACCGATGGGGAAACTCCAACCTCTGCCTCCCTAGGTGCATGACTGTAGCCCGATGCTAGTGGCGTGGCTAAGCAACCTCCATGGCAAATCACGGGTGCAAGGAATCGGACTGTAATCGTCCGAGCTATGTGAAGTTGGGAGTCGCAAGCGGCCCGGCCATTGAATGCGAAAGGTGCTCTGCTGCGCCACGCGGTGGAGGGTAGTGATGGCTAGGGGGGTTCGATCGAAGGCCTCTGCTGGCTCACGCACAGAGCTAGCGGTCGTGGACCAGGGATAAGTACCATGAGCCTGTCGGCAAGCACTTGGGCGGGGCGGCACGCCAAAGGCGTAACGTGAGCGACGGGAGGGGAGTAGCGACAAGGGCGTCACTGCAACGAGACAACGGACGCAGGCAGCGCTGGACTCGCTGGCCACACCCGGACACGACGTGCACGGGACAGCGGGAACACGCGAGGCAGAGGGCGTCCCTAACGCTACTATGATCAAGTCAACGAGACCGGGAGGGCAGCCGCGCGCAGTGGGTGGGGCAGCGGCCGACTACGGCACCCAGGCCCGTGGCTGGCTAGCAACCGGCGCCACGGCCAGCGCGGCAAAGTCCCATCCAGGCCATGGCCTGAATGGTCTCTATTGGCTAGCGCGGCAGCCAAACAGGGATGCAGGGGAACGCGACGGCGCGGCGATGGCGGGACACAAGAGTGCGTGCGCTGTGGGTGACAACGCGCAGGGCCTCCTAATAGACGAAGCGACGGCCAGGGCAGAGGCAGGTGCCCACCACAGCAGGCATGATCGGCCACGCGCGCACCGCCGCTTCACACGGGCGAGCAAGGCAGCAGCAGCCCTCCCCATGCCGCAGTGGTAGCCGAAACCGAAACGTAGCGGCCAGCGGCGGCTGGGCCATGGCCAGGCCGGGCAGGCTTGGTTGGCCCGCACCAGGCGAAGCGCACGCGCGACGGCAACCTCGGGGAGATGGTGACCGCGCACCCAAGATCAACAGCCGGGACCAAGTCCAGCACGAATCCTAAAGCAAGTCAAAAACAGTTGATCGGTAGGTTAAGGATGCTCTAACTCCCCTAACCCAAAGCCGGTACAAGCGCCTTGGTAGAGGAGCAGCCTTCACCGCTAGAGAGGGCTAGGTGCAGAGTTAGAGCTATGCCAACCAAGCACTACCAACGTCACTCCCAGAGCGTGGACCGAGCCGAGCAAAACCCAAGCTAGGATTATTGAGCAAAAATTACGAGAGCGCTGAGGCACCCAACAAGCCTGCAACCAACTAAGGAAAACATGATATTATTACTTAAGCATTTTGGTTGGGAATCAAATGTTAACAAGACATCGTCATTACTTCTCTCAGTCCTGAACGAGATCTAGAGTTAAGGTAGAACACAATTTTGAAATTGATTTTCGGAGCTAGCAAAACTTTAGCTAACAATATTTATTCCCCAACAAGAAGGTTGCACTTCCATCTACGCAACTCGCGCATAAACTTTACTTAAGCGCAAAACCCAAGTTACGTTTTTATTTTTGTTATAACAATTGCCTTTCAAGCCAAATGATTAAAGCAACCTATCATTCTATTTTACTAATTAAGGTTTCATGAGCATGTTTTCAAGTAAACCAATTAACCTCCATTATTTGTTTACTATTTCTTTTTGATCTTAATTGCGATGCTAAACAAGCTCGTAACACCCGGGGTGTTACAGAACATATGCTAAACCATTCTTAGATGCATCACAAAACACATCAAAAGGCTTCTCTATGTCTGGCTATGCCAGAACAGGAGCAGTGGTTAGCAATTTTCGCAAGGTGCAGAAAGCTGCCTCACACTCCTTTGTCCAAACAAACTTTTGATCCTTTTGTAGTAGACTCATCATTGACTTGGCAATCTTTGAGAAATCCAGTATAAAACGACGATAGTACCCGGCTAATCCAAGAAAACTACGAACCTCATGAACTATGTTTGGTACCTTCCAATCCATAACCTCTTGTACCTTACTAGGGTACACTGAGATTCCATCTTCAGATAACACGTGACCGAGAAAAGGAACGGTCCTCAGCCAAAACTCACACTTACTAAACTTAGCATATAGCTGATACTCTAAGTCTAGTCAAGACAATCCTAAGATGCTCTGTCTGATCTTCTTCATTCTCTGAGTATACCAGAATGTCATCAATGAACACAATCACGAACTTATCCACCTTTGGCATAAACACCGAATTCATCAGATACATAAAGTAAGCAGGAGCATTTGTCAAACCAAAGGACATGACAAGATACTCGTGCAAACCATATCTGGTGGAAAATGCAGTCTTGGGTATATCTTGTGGTCTAATCTTGATCTAATGGTACCCTGACCTCAAATCTATTTTGGAGAACACCTTGGCTTTGGACAATTGATCAAACAAGATATCAATCCGAGGTAGAGGATACTTGTTTTTAATTGTCACTGCATTCAGTGGCCGATAGTCCACGCACATATGTAAGGAGTTATCCTTCTTCTTCTTCACGAATAGGGTGAGACATCCCCATTCTGAGGAACTTGGACGAATCAGACCCTTATTCAATAGATCCTGGAGTTGTTTCTTCAATTTAGCTAATTCATTTGGAGGCATCCGATAAGGCCTTCTTGAGATTGGTGGTGTTCCAGGGATTAGCTCAATGGCAAACTCAACCTCTCGGTCCAATGGAAGACCAGGTAACTTGTCTAGAAACATGTTTGGAAACTCACACACTACTGGAACCTTGACTAGAAGAGTAGTTAGGACTGCACAAGTTGTACTGGCTAGATCTATTCTTCGAGGTAAGATTACTTGAAATGTACCTTCTCCAATAGGTTCCTTGAGAGAAATACTTCTTCCTCCTACATCAATTACTACTCCCCTCTTATTCATCTAGTTCATTCCCATAATCACATCCAAAACTAGCCCTATCATAACTATCAAATTAAGCTTATACTATCTGTTTGCTATATTCAGGGTTACCCCTCTAATTATCTGATTAGTCAACAGATTAGCTCCTGCTGAACTTATCTGATAAGCACATTCCAATTCAACTATCTTTTACTCATACCTTTTTGCAAATGCTTGACTTATGAATGAATGAGATGATCCTGAATCAAACAAAATGACTGCAGGATGATTGTTGATAGAAAACATACCGACTATTACAGGCTCTCCTTCTGGGATGTCATCAATGGTGGTGTGGTGCACATGAGCTTGATACTGGTTCCATTGCTTCTTGGGATAGGGGCAAAACTTCGCAAAGTGCCTAGGTTGGTTGTAGTTGAAACACGGCCCCCTTACTTGAGTGACAGCTCTAGCTGAACGGCCTTGTCCCGTCTTAGCTTGTGGCAATGCCATCTTGGATGGCTTCTGGTTCCTCTGAGGTGGCTGGGCATTTTGGTTCTTCCGCTGTGGTGGCCTGAACCTTGCACCAGGGGCCGGGGAACGATACGTAGAACGGTTCGCCATCGGGGCCCTAGGCTAGGACGGACCTGACTCAAAAGCTCTCTTGCGAGTCTTGGATGCAACATATACATTGTTGTTCTTCTCTTACTTCAAGCAGTCACTAACAAAGTCATTGAAAAGTCTGTGCTCTTATTCTTCAAAGATTATCCTCTTAGCAACTTTAAAAGGAAGCTTCTATTTTATCGATTAAATTGGAAAAATCTCTCGCTAAGATTTGGAAACATAATCAAGGAAATTTCCACACAAAGGAACACATCGATTGTCGTTTCATAATGGATTATGACTAGCAAGATTGATACCAGCGCGTGCCGAGCAGCCTAACCTTGTGTGTGCGCCCACAGGATGCTCTCGGTTTCGTCACGGCACCATGTATGCTAATCGTAGCACCATTATTAAACGCACAAACGAAGCGAACTTTCAAGCAGTACAAAACTTAATTGGAGGAACAAGTATGGTGTAAGGTGGGGGTAGCAACCAAAGGTAGGCACAAGGTTTAGAATGAACAATTAGGCGATATGTATAGCCAAACACAAAATAATAAGGCATAGCTTAATTGCGGGAAAAAACAATTAAACATTGGATTCTGATAAGGAGTTACGCATGACTTGCATCCAAAATACATCCAAATTGTTAGTATACATACACTGGACTTTCAGGCATTCCGATACCACCACAACACAACTACGTTCCAACATTACACCAAGTCTTCATGGTTCTACTCGAGATACAAAAGATACATATCACATTGCAAAAGAACGTCGCAAGAGAAACCTAATAGCTAGCGTATAACAACTAGCCTAATCCTCGTGGTCACTATCGAGATAGGAGACATCATCATAGCCATCACCAGCGATGTTTTTGGCACCAGCATCACCAACTGCACCAGCAGGAGGAGCTACCGGTTCATCCTCATTGAAGTCGACGTCTATCTCAGCTGCGCCGGGTGGAACATAGGGGTGGAGCTGATTGTACAACTGATGGTACTCCCAATGCAAGTTGTCGGTGTAAGCCTGCAAATGAGCTCACTGCACCTCTAACTCTATCTGCCGACCCATCGCAAGGTCTTCTCTGATCCAGGCTTCATTCCTTTGGTGCTACATGTCACCTAAGGCATGTTCCCCATGCCTGTGAGCATCCGCAAGATTGTTGTATTGGCGTGCAGGTCTGCAAGTGCATGCTCCATGGTTGCTTGAGCTGTCATAGCCTCATCATGTTGTCGCCGAGTAAAACGCATATCATTGCCATACACTTGAAGCTTCTCATCAGCCTGCTCCTTTTGTAAGGCCACCCGAGCCAACTTCTGATTGAGACGTTCGACCCATTGTCAAAGTTCCTTTGCAACTGTCTTTTCTGATCCTCGACCTCACTCAAGGTGGCTGTAATCTTGCCACAACAATGCTCGGCATATCTATAGGTTTTGATCATGGCAAACATGGCACTCATTGCCGCGTTGTCACTGTTTTGTTGCTCAGTGGGGCCGTGCTCAAGTGCATCGCTCCTGAACTAGGCCCACTCCTTCATATATGGTCCACCCCTAGGAAACACTCATGCCATAGCTACAGCCAATCCTTGTGGGTGATCATCCATTATCTCTCTTAGGACCATGAAAGTTGCTAACTCCTGAGGAAAACTATCCATGATATCCCTCAATATCCCAAAGGTTGCCCTCTCAGCGCCTTCCTCAGCGGTCCTACCAGTTGACTCATAACGCCAACTAGTCCACTCAGAACCTTCACCTCGGGGACTAACAATGGCTTCCACAGTAACCAAAAGACGTTCCCCCCAACTGCTCATTTGCCCAAAAATAGCGGGGCTCCATTCCATCGGGATAGCCTACATAGCTGATCACTCTCCACAAGAGTGTAGGCATCCCAAACTCTCCAAGAAACGTGTGGCGCTGACGGGCACGGGGAGCAAGCTGATGGCAGGGAGCTCTGCCTCTAGTGGACTTGAGAGCTATCTGCTTGGTGCATACCATCTATAGCAAAATTTTATTACCCCAGTGAGAACAGATATTAAGTTGTCATTTTTATCAAAATGGAATAATCAACTTATAAGGGCAGGAATAATGCCATGAATGAAATGCACAACCATGATGCATGCATGTTTCGTACGTCCTCACAAACTTAGAAAATAACAATTACTAGCGGTATAGATGGTGACATACAATGATCTCTCGTAAACGTAGCTAATACGTACTACACGATAGCGCTGTTATGTACCTGCAGAAAATCACTTCAGCCTAAACCCTGACAGTATGAAAAATATTCACGAAAGCAGTAAAGTAAGCTACTCGCTCTACACGCATCCCCAGATATGAGTATACTGCTAGCAACTACCTGAATCATCGTCCTATTGACGACATCGTCACTACATGACGAAATCCCCCACAGAAAGGATACCTTCACATAACATGTGTAAACATGTAAATAATTCGGCATCACATAAGCACTTCTCTAGATCGGCAGTGTATCCGATCATGCTCTCACAACTCCCACTTACCAAGGCGTAGAGGCAAATGATCCAAACATTACCACTCAAGTAAATGACACTCATACAATAGCACGCCGTATGAGCGACGAATTAGAAATATGATGCAAAAACCCCCAAGTCAGTACTTAAATAAGCCACCTAGAGTCCTTAACTAGGCATAAAGGATATGACCACTAGCACACTAATAAGTTTTAAAACTCAAGTTTAAACACTGTTTTTTTAAATACACATGTGAACAGTGGGTACAACGCCCTGAAGTACGAGAAGGTACTCAGCTAGACTTACCCGTCTTAAACCAGAAATAACTGACACCAAGGAGCATGCAAGGCTTTCTTTAGTGGGGTTGGATGACTTAGTTGCAAAGAGCATAAGCTACTATGAAGATACTACTTTAAGTATGTTGCATCATCTTTATTATGACCTATCCAACTAGGTAAGCACCTATACTATAGCAGTCACTTGATTAACCAATACATCAAGTTACAACTTTAGATTTAGCATCTCCAATACCATCCAATAACCATCAATGTTCCATCACAATTACTACGATGCCGTAACTCGAGTCAAGTGCTCACTATCCAGGAGCGATGGCGATTCGAATCAATTCCTAACCAGCTGGTGATTTATTCCTCACACAAACCACACTCACCGATCAAGTGAGCTACAGATCACCAATGACATGATTCCGATAAATGTCATGGGATAAACTAGGGCCGAAGTACCCAGGGACCACACGACTGCCAGGACGCACCTTGGGCTCACTCTTCGTGTCCCTATCATACTCCCTTCAGCTTTACGCGCACCCCTGTAGGTCCCCGCCTAATGAGGACATGCCTAGCATTCACTCATCTTCAAATGAAACTCCACTTGATATAGCTGGTCCAATTACAAGAAGTAGAGCTAAACAATTGGAGAAGGAAATTCATTCTTAGGAGAACGCTAACCTTATGTTTTAATAATCAGTTTATGTTGAATGAGCCTATGCTTTTGAGTTCTTGTTCCAATGTCCTTAGGAATGATGGAGTGTATGAACCAGCATGGGATTAAGATGGATTCAAGCCTCTGGACATCTGAACCAAGAAGCCTATGGTGTGCATGAATAAAATGGTGGTTCATCACTTTTGCATGGGAATGCAACCAGAAGCTAGATGACTGACACATGGTACGAATTCCAAGCATAACCGCGGACAGAATACAAGGAGTTAGACGGTGTTCTATAAGTGGATGGAAGCGTCTTCAAGTCTACTTTCCAGCCCATCAAACGGCTCATTATTTGGACTACCCAATAAAGAGTTATGCTCATTTTAGTAACTACTGCCAGAAGCTGAAAAGACGCGCGAACCAGCCATGAAATCCACTAGTGCATGCGCATGCTGCCATTTACTCAAAGCTGAACGCCCCTATCTCTATATATATCTTGTACTAGACAATGAAAAGATAGATCTTGTTTGGCTAAATTCAGAATACACAAACTCGTGGAGTTTTGTTTATGCGTGAGTCTTGAGAGGCTTGCAACATTTGTTCTTTCAATTCCTAAGGGAGTTGTAGAACGCCGAACTGCGGTTCACCCAGTTCGTGCCTTCACGTCTATTGGGCGTGATTGTGTGGGCTGTTTCATCGGTACGTGGAAGGGTAATTGTCTTGGTAGTTCGTCGCGTGGATAGCCTCGCGGTGCACTGCCTCTTCATCAGGTCACGCAGTGACAAGTTATCAAGTTCGCAGATCCTACGAGAAGATCGGGCCACACAACTTGCTACACGCGTTGCATAGGCGTGTGCACATCATCTGGTACCAAAGCCTCCGTTTCCTCAGTAGGATTGTTCTTGTTTTTGGTAAAATAGAGTTTAAATACCTATTGTCCACTGATAGCCAAAAAGAAAACCTGCAGCCCAAATTCATACATGCTACTGATTTTGTAGTTTGCTTTATCGAGTTTTAATCCTTTAAGATTTGTCTAGTTGCTGAATTTTCTTTTCCACATCGTTCTAGTTGTTATCTTTGTTCTAATCATCAAATCGTTTGCTGCATGTACCAACCATCCCACCCTTGATCTGATCGTCTTTGCTTGCTGCATATATATATAAAAAACCCACCCGTCCCACCCTTGTTTTCTTTCCGCCACATATTCCCCAACCGAGTTTCTTGTTTTTGTGCTGCGCCATCCATCTTAGTGATCCTTATGAGCCCCTTTAGTTGAAAGTTGTGCTGCATTTGTCACAAAGGTTAAAAGAAAAGATGTCTATGGGTCAAAAGAAGAACTGAAAACAACGAGTTCTTGTTCCAAAAAAACAAAAAAAAGGAAAGAAAAGAAACAAAAGAGAATTGTGTTCAGCACACAAAAGGGGTTTGGGCAGCAACAAGTTACGGTTGGTGCAAATTGGTGTTCATCTATCCACTTCCTACATCTTGTTCCTTTCTTTTTACATCTTTTCCTTTATATTCAGCAACTTAGACTTGTGTTCTTGGATTATTATTCGGTTTTGCATCACTACATTTCAGTGCATTCCACTTACATATTACCCCACCAAGCTCCACTTAAAAGCACCGTGAGTTGTTGCACCGTCGTCGCTGTTACAATCACTCTTCCACTACAGATTACAGCCATGGTTCTTGCTCTTTTCAGGGAGAGAAACTTGTTTTGTAAGTGGTGAGGCAGTGATTCCACATATATTCCACATATATATTGTCCTATTTTTTCCCCCTCTACTAATATGGCATGACGTGGAGATGGTGCCGCTATTTCGGTGGAGGAATTTCAGGAGTTGCGTACACAAATGCATGATTTGGTGCAGCAGCTCAAACTCTCCAACTCGACATGCCACGTAGAGAACCGCCACCAAATGAGGATGATGACATTGAGGAGGATGATGAGCCAATGTGTTGTCCCGCTGGCCATGGACGTGGTGGGCGTGGTCTTGGTTTTCCTAATTTTGGTCGTGCTCGGCGCATTCCTATTCAAGGTGGAGGAGATTATGATGGTGATGCTGATATGTTGTCCGATATGGATGATCACCGGCATGGTGGCCATCGTGGTTATCGTGACTGCCATCGTCGCCGTGATGATGATGGGTTAAGCAAAGTGAAAGTGTCTATTCCAAAATTTAATGGAAAAGAAAGTGCTGATGATTATTTTGAGTGGGAGACAAAGGTTGATCAGATCTTTGATTTATATACTTATCCTCATGTCAAGAAAGCAAAGCTTGCTGCCATTGAGTTCACAGGTTATGCAATCACTTGGTGGAATCAAGTGTGTGCTGATTTCCGCCGCGTTGGACATGATCGTATTACTTGGGATGACATGAAACGAGAAATGAGGCGGCCATTTGTTCCTGCACATTATTCTCGTGAGCTACATTTGAGGCTGAAACGTCTTGTCCAAGGTCATCATAGTGTGGATGAATATTTTCAGGAAATGGAAATGTGTCTACTTCGTACGGTATCACTAAAGATGAGGAATCAACTATGGCTCGATTTCTGGTTGGCCTTAACAAACCAATCGCAGACAAGGTGGACATGACTAATTACAACACCATGAATGAATTGCTACATTTTGCAAAAAGGGCAGAAAGGCAGCTTGCTGAATCCTATAAGAACCTTCTTCATTTTCAGCTCCTAATAATTCTACTCCATGGCGCCATTCACAGCAGCACGGGTCAGGGGTGCACACACCTTCATCTCGTGCAACTTCTCGTTCAATTTCAACTTCTGCCAAACATTTTGATTTAAGAGGCAAAGTTGTAAGTTCTAATCAGTCTAGCTCCCCTGCTACTGCAGCCCCAAGGAAGACAAGTAAGATTGAATGTTTTAAGTGTGGTGGTCACGGGCATAAACAAGCTGAATGTCCCAATCGACGTACCATTATTGCACTTGCTGATGGATCTTATGATTCTCAAAGTGAAGAGGATGCAGAGTTTACCAATGTATTTGCAGACCAACATCTTGATACTTGTGAGTATTCAGCTGAGGATGGTACATTTGAGCTAGGTCTGAATTGTTTAGTCATTCAACCTATTCCAACTTTTGCTCACAATAACATGTTACAAGATGTTATTTCTCCATCTTCTGACGAGATTACTAGTGCTGATTTTGATGAGTTGCTTGCTGATTTTCCTGATTTGGAGCCTTCTACAATGAATACACCATCTCCTTCTTTGGTGGTTAGGCAAGTTCTTTCCACTCAGTTTGTTGCTGCTGAACAAGGACAACGCCATAATTTGTTTCAATCCCGATGCAAAGTGAAAGGCCAAGTGTGCCGTTTCATCATAGATGGTGGGAGCTGCAATAATATTGTTAATGCTTTGCTTGTTGAGAAGCTTGGTTTGCAGCCACGTCGCCATCCACATCCATACCATATGCAATGGTTGAATAATTCCGGGACAGTTAAGGTTTCAGCCATGATTCATTTAACATTTTCTATTGGTGATTATCATGGAGAGGTTGATTGTGATATTGTCCCCATGCAAGCATGCCATTTACTACTTGGTCGGCCCTGGCAATTTGATGTGGATTCGGTGCATTTTGGACGGTCTAACAAATACACTTTCATTGCCAATGACAAGAAGGTGGTTCTTGTTCCATTATCTCTAGAGGAGATACATGCTTCAGATGTGGCTCGCATGAAAAGAGAGGCATCTGAAAAAAGAAAACTGAGTGAGACCCACAACACTAGTAAGGAAGAGAGTTCCAAACCATCCAGCCACATAAAGTCTCATTCCACTTTAAAACAGCCACACCAAACTGAGTGCTTATTTGTGAGCAGGAGTGATTTGAGAGATGTGAGAAACACCACACCCCCATTCTTTGTACTGATG
>CM039608.1:23087518-23113895 GCA_022457205.1 Saccharum spontaneum | reverse complement strand
GGAGGGCCGGCAATGGCGCGGTGGCCACTCTGCTTGCTCTGCAGCGCTGCTGGCGAGAGGAGGCAAGGTGAAAGGGAGAGGAATGAGGGTGGAACGGGCGCGGACGGGCTCAAGATGGCAGGGCGCGGCTCGGTGGGTTGCTCACGGTATCTTGTAAGTTGTCACCACTTTATTTCGAGTGACTCGATCCTTAGTATCCAGAACCCGAAAGGGTTGCTTACGGTATTCCAAGTCTGTTTGATCTGAATGCCCTGAGGTTCTATTATCTCTTCCGGAACATGCAAACACTTCTTCAACTGTGATACATGGAAAACTGGAAAAGATCGAATGTAACACCCTAGGTGTTTGTCCCTCACTAAGCAGTGGGTTTGAGCTCAAACATGACAGATTAAGTGGAGATGACAATGTCAAGGTCAACCTATGGAGATGAGCCTAACCTAAAGTTGGATGTTGCACCATTGCTTTACATATAGGCCCCTTTTCAAGATATATGCTTGGGTGGTGTTATTGCAATATCTTCATGTGTCTCACCTTGGTATCTATCTATATTGATCCCTGGAAAAGTTTCATGAAGTTTGGAATAAAAAAGTCACATGAAATGATAAGTTCTATTCCTATTGGAATTGCACCACTAAGTGAATGGAATTATAAACCGTCAACCAAACCTTGCAAACTTATCCAAATGACTCTAGATGAACTCTACAACAAAAGTCATGAAGGGTTCATGTTGAGCAAATGTCAAGAAAATGCCTTAATTGGCCTAAAACTCTAGTTTAGGCCTTATTGAGTTGCTACTTTGACCAAAGTGAAAGTTTGACTCCTATACCAGTTATGAGGTTTGACCTTAAAAAAAAGTTGTAGCTCATCTTATATAGAACAAACTTTGTTTAATGATCAAGAGCTAGTTTGGCCTCTAATCTAGTCAAATAGTGCTCACAAGAATCAACTCAGTGCTGTTTTGGAGCTCCAAAAATTTTCTAAGTGTTGGACTGTGGTACAGTTTTAGAGTATGTGAATTTGGAGCCCTGTAGAATGAAAACCATGGCAATCCAGACCAAACTTGTATAATAAAAGTGGAGATCACATGTAGCTCTACAACTTTTATTAGTGAAGTTTTTGCAAACACCCAGCGGACTAAGAGTTATAAGGGGGAGAAGAATGCAATTTCTGTCGGCTTGCAACTAAACTGCAGGATTCAGCTTCGGGTACCTCACTTTGAAGCTTTATATCTTGCAACCCAAGCTGATTTAGACCTTGATCTTTTAATAGAAGTTGTAGTTCAGGTTGTGTACTACAAACCTTGTTCAAACCCCACGGCCTAGTTCAGCTTCTAACCTAGTCAAATAAGGAACCCAAGTTTGAACTTACTGCTGTTTTCAGACTCGAAAATATTCTAAGTCTAGAATTCATAGTCGTGGACATTGGCATGCCGCGTTCTCCAAAATTTACTAAACAACTTGAGTTGAGCCAAAAACAAAAGTCAGAGTTTACATTTTGAAGTAGGACATACCAAAAGTTGGATTTGATTTGACATGTTTTGGCGAACCATTTGGAACCTAAACTGAGGAGGGCTTAACCCTAATCAAATCGTTGACAGTGTCAACTTTGGGGCTAATTACCTCCTAATTTATGGCACTAATGACCTTGGTCCCTTAATCAAATTCGTAGAGCATCACTTGGAAAACAATTTTGATTCAAGACTCTTAGCCCAGTTCGGCCCATAGCCAGCCCAAACGCGACCTCCAAGTCGGGCACAACGTCGCCCGCCAGGTGTCCGATGAAGTGCCGCATTGGACGACGCGCGTCCTAGACGTGTCCACCATGCGAGCCGAGCGCCCCACCTCCTCTGAGCTGTGTCGGCCACCTTCCTTATGCTCTTGCGTCGGTCCGGAGGGGCACAGAGCGTCCTCATTCACTTCCTCGCTCTCTCTCGTCTCACCTTTGCCCTGGAGCTCGCAAGCGCGAATGCCGCAACCATGGCCGGCTCCCGCGCAGAAGCGTGGCTGTAGCAGGCACCGCTCTGCCCTTCTCCCTTGCGCCACGTAGCCACGATGCTCTCCGCTCCAGGTGCCGTGCGCTCGTCAACTCTAGCTGCCGGAGCGTCACCGTCACCGTGCCGCTCGGAGGGGAGCCACCGGCGCCCGTGGCTAGGCCACGTCGGACCACCACGGTGCGAGCCGTGACTACCCACGGGAGCGCACAAGCCCCCTGATGCTCGCCCGCCATTTCCCCAGCCATTGCAGCCGCCGGAGCCAGCCTACTACTAGCCACCGCCACTGCAGGTAGCTGGAACTCGTGGTCAACTCGCCTCGGGCCGCCGTAGAGCGAGCCAAGGCCACCAGAGGGTGCGTGCGGAAGCCTAGATGCTCCCCCGCCCATCACCGCCGTCGGCATGGCCTCCCTCCGCCGGAAATAGTGAGCCCCGATGTCCTCTGCTCTAAAATCCCGTCAAGGGCTTCGGGCAAGAATTCAACGAAAGGCAAGGGCCTAGCTGCAATGTCATAGACTCATATGAATAGTACCTAAAGGACCTAGTTGTGGTAGTTTTTGCTGATTTTTGGAAATTCATAGTAAATCATAGGAAATTCGTAAAATAGCAAATAAGAACTTTTTGGAATCCTTGTGAAATTCTCTATGCAGTGGATCTATAATATGTCATGTTTTAGTTTATATTTTTAGCTGTAAAATAGATCTATGCTTCTAGGTTTTCAATGCTAGTTCTATTTGTCATTTTCATAACTGCAGTTGTAGGGCTCCAAATGAAGTGAAATTTTTGTGGCATGCCACTCATGTGATTTTTTATGTGTGATAAAAATTTCATGAATTTTGGTGGTAGTATGAGTGAGTTATTGATTCATCTTGCTCTCACATGAATTCTTGTAATAGCAATTTGTCTGTTTCGTAGAGATTGATATACATGTCCAAATGATTTGAAATTTGGATAGTATACTATTGAGAGAATATATGGGCCACTGTAATTTTGGTAGAATTTATTGTGCAATTTTGATATGTGTTCATAATTCCACCTAATTATCTAAATAAATTAAGAAAATGTATTAAAAGAATTTATTTAGTATTGGACAATATGTTTTCTGGTGTTCATTAGTCATGTGTGACATGTTGGTAAAGTTGGTTTTGTCCAATTATGTATTTGCAACATATGTTAATAATTATTTCTTGCAAATGTGATTTCTGGACAGATTTGGAAACTTAGCAAAGTTCTTCATGTTAATGATATTTTATGAGCATCTTGTCTATAGAAAAGTTGTATATAATTCATGTATCTATCCTGTGTTAAAATTTGGTGGCATTTGGTCAAGTAGTTTTTGAGTTATAGATGTTTAAAGTCAGGGCCCAGATTTGGTTGCTCTCTATTTGGAGCAGACCAGATTCTGTAGTTCCATTTTTTGACCTATTAAACTTGGGAATCAGGCTTAGGTGATATTAAATGAATTGTATACAATTTCATAAGATTTCCAGAATGTCTTGTTGCACATCTTTTGGAGTTGTGGATCTCCAGTTATGATTAAATTACTCAGCTGCTGCTCTGAGGTCCAGAAAGTGGCAAATTCTAGTTCTAGTGCTTTGATTAACTTTGCCATGCTTGTGTATTGAAGTGTGACACATATCTTTGATGGTACTTGGGTTAGTACCCTGTGATCTTATGAGACTTGTGTCTTGATTGATGTGCTTGCCCTCTTCTATGTTATGCCTTAAGTGAGGATCTAGTTAATTAGCTCTAGGTGCTTATAAGAACTGTGGTATGCTTGTATGATTACTTTGTTTATTGCATTTCTATGTATTCATACATATGCATGGTTACACCTCATTTAGGTGTGCTAGCTGAAGCACGTGAAGGACCTGATGTGGAGCCAAACCAGAAGATGATGTTTGGTGGATCCATCCCGAAGATGGAAGAATCCTCAAGTTCATACATGGAGTGGAGATGTTCCGCAAGATGGTGCAAGCTAACTTGACTGACTTGAGTCGGATTCCAAGCAAGCCCTAGAGCATTATAAGCCTCCTACCTTCAAAGCAATTAATTCTATATATGTTATAAGTATTGTTACATTAAGTGGTAGGAGTTGGTTGGAAACCCTTGCTGCATAATATCATTCCTTGTCCAGATATATGAATCCTTGAATCCTACATAGACTAGGATCGAGTAGATGCTTAGCCCTGCTTTAAGTGGTAGAAGTCAGGTGATTTCCTTTCACCTGTGAGATGTAGGGATATTCATATATGGCACGGTTGGCTATATTTGCTATCGTGGAAAGAAATCAGGTGTTAATAAAATGAAATGAGACCGGGCGGGATGACGATAATGAAGCAACAAGGCATGGAGGTCTTAGGTGTGGATCTATCCCCATCTGAGTCGTTTAAGGACCGATTCGCTGTACGTCCTTGAGTCATGTTGAACGCAGTCTAACACTTAGTTGGCTGGATAAGTCGTTCCGACCGCGAAGCCGAGTAATACAGTTCAGGCCGGGAATTGAATGGTAGGTCACATCTTGGAGGTAGTAAGGATGTGCTTGGGGACATTGGCATGAGACCAAGGGGGGTTAGAGTCTCTATCACCTGGTAGAGTGTTGCCCTTGGGGATGCGGCATCAGTCAAACCCACGACTCCTGAATTGTACGAAAGGTGGCTTGTGCGACCCTGGCTGGGGCCTACGCGGTGTTAGAAATACCCCTCCAGCTAGATAGGAACTCGATTCGAATCGCCGTCGCTCCCGGTTAGTGAGCACTTGACTTGAGCAGCGGCAACGTAGATTCCATTAAATTGAACGGATGGTTAATTGGATGATGATGTAAATGTTGCCTCAATTTATACCTGCTATGGTTAATATTGTTTTCTCCTAATCAAGTGAGTGCTCTAGTACAGGTGCTAATATAAATGATAGGTTAATGATGATTAACTTGATGCTTAAGCATTAATGATTACTTATCTGTATTAAGCTTTTATGCAAAATGTTGTCAAGCTAGCCCACTTTATATCAGCCTTGCATGATCCTTGGTGTCACCTTATTTTGGGTTTATGACGGGGAAGTCTAGCTGAGTACCTTCTCGTACTCAGGATTTTATCCCCACTTGTTGCAGGTTGTGATGTATCATGGCGACTGCAAGAGTTGGTTGGCTCCTGCCTTAGTGGCGGAGTGTGATCACGGGCATGATCCTTCTGAGTTATCTTCTCTCTAATGCTTTTGTTGGAAGTCGACCTTGGTACTGTCATGTATTTGAAATAAGGGTGTTGTTAGTTTCAAATTACTTTGCTTCCGCTACTTTTCAATGTAAGTTGTAATAACTATGTTGAACTCCGATGTATATTGGATTACTTGTGAAATGGATGTAACATGTGACTTGTTATGTTGAATCACTATGGTCTTGGATTGCATGTTGGTTGGTTTGAAATCCCTCGTGATTTCATTCGACTACCGAAGTTATATGGGCTCAAGTGTGAGAATTTGATCACTTCGGTGATTGTTTTTATACTTGTGCTCTTATAATTTGGACGGTTCCGTGACATCGAACTCATCGCTTCTGGTAGTTGTAACTTATATGCTACTGTATCCTTCTTCTCTATGATTCTGTATGGTCCTACAAATCTAGCAGTGAGTTTCTTCTTGATTCCAAACCGTTTCTTCTTCATTGGGGTAACTTTCCAGTAGACATAGTCACCAACTTGAAATTCTAGCGGTCTCCTTCTCTTATTTGCATAACTCTTCTGACGTGATTGTGTAGCTTTCATGTTTTGTTGGATAATACGAACCTTTTTCTCAGCCTCATCTACAAAATCGATCCCATAAAACCTTCTCTCTCCAGGTTTGACCCAATTTAACGGTGTCCTACATTTCCTGCCATACAATGCTTCAAATGGAGCCATCTTGATACTCTCTTGGTAACTATTGTTGTAAGCGAACTCTGCCAAAGGTAACCATGATTCCCATGAACCTCTGGATGATAACACACAAGCTCTAAGCATATCTTCAAGAACAGCATTAACTCGCTCTGTCTGCCCATCTGTCTGCGGATGGTAAGCTGTACTATGAATGAAACTAGTACCCAAACCTTTATGAACATGCTCCCAAAAATAAGCGGTAAACTGTGAACCACGGTTAGACATGAGTCTTCGGTATACCATGTAATCAGACAATCTCAGCAATATACTTCTCTGCATATTGAGGTGGTCGAAAAGCATTCTTGACTGGCAGAAAGTGAGCTGATTTGGTAAGGCGTTCTACAATTACCCAAATCGAATCATTTCCCTTTGGTGTGGTGGGAAGACCGGTGATAAAATCCATACTTATATCATCCCATTTCCAATTTGGTATGGACAAGGGTTGCAATAGTCCTGCGGGTCTCATGTGAAGAGCTTTCACTCTGCAACACATGTCGCAACAGGCAACATACGCTGCAGTCTCCTTCTTCATCTTGGTCCATCAATAACGAGGTCTCAACTCTTGGTACATTTTACTACTTCTAGGATGGATAGACAGCTTAGAATGATGAGCTTCATCCATCAATTTGTTCTTGAGCTCTTGATCCTTGGGTACTACCAGAGGTCCTTAAACCATAACACCCCTTGTTCATCCACTCTAAAATGTTTAGTCGGTTCCCTCTTTATTTTCTCCTTGATATGAAATATTCCCTTATCTGTTTTCTGACCTTCAATGATCTTGCTCTCCAAAGTACAACTAATCTGAATATTATGCAATATAGCAGGATGCAACAAACTGAACCCATCTTCAAACAACTATTGCATCACAATAGAATGTGACTTCCTACTTAAGGCATCTGCTACTACATTTGCTTTTCCCAGATGATAGTGCACATTCAGGTTATAATCCTTTATCAGCTCTAACCATCTTCTCTATTGCATGTTCAACTCAGACTGGGTAAAGATGTACTTGAGACTCTTATGATCTGTAAAGATATTGCACACATTTCCTAGCAAGTAGTGTCTCCAAATTTGTAGAGCATGCACAACTACCGCAAGCTCCAAGTCATGCGTAGGATAATTAACCTCATGCTTCCTCAATTGACGTGAGGCATACGCAATGACCCTTCTATTTTGCATTAGAACATGTGGCAGAATCGCCCAATCTAATGCCCTCCCAAGAGTACTTGTCTTCCATTAGACACTAAGTACCCAAGAGAGAACACTAAAGTACGCGATTCCATCGAGCACACCACAAGGAAGAACTCGAAGATCCACATTTTTACATCAGGATCACAATGAGAGAGTAAAGCTTACAACATCCTTACCATTTCTTACATCACTTTTAGTACAACATCAGAGTAATTCATTATGCAGTTATAATAGCAGAATATAAAACATTATCAGAGTTCAACGGAAATGAAACCATTTAATGACAAGTTAAACATTAACATGAAGAACATTCATATGCATGAAAGGATAACAAGTTAATAGTATTTTCCTTGTAAAAGTTTTGGTGAGAGTTTCATAAATAAACTCTACTCCGCATCGCAAAGGAAATCCTCGCTGAACCCACCAGGAGGTTTCCACACACAAGTGTCAGCTTATCAGCACCTGCCACCTGCAACAGGGTAGAACAAACCCTGAGTACTTAATTGTACTCCGCAAGACTTACCCGTTAGGAGGAAAGAAAAGACTGCAAGGATCATGCAAGGCTTTCTAGCTTGTGGGTTTATAGCATTTGCAAGAAGCAACACTAAGAGTGTGTCCTTAATTTCTTACTTTGAGTAGCCGTATTTTATTTCTTATCCAACCTTCTATGTAAGCACCTAGTCTACAATCAAGCAGGGTTGAGCAAACATAAACCATTTCTTCATCTTTCGACTGCCAGTTCTTACTACGATGCCAGAGCGTAGTCAAGCCATACCGTCATGCAGAAACGGCGATTTGCGAATCAATGTGCCCAGCTGGGTGCCCAAAAACACACGCCTTGCTTGTACCCCGGGCACAAACAAGACCAACCCGTTCCACTCCTATCAAGGGGTCCAGGTCCCCGTCCAAGCTCAGACTCTAAGCCCCCAACACTGCAGGCCCGACCTCAATATGGTGCTTAGACCTCCTCAACCCAATATATATAACCACCCTAAAAAGCCTGTCCGGAAAGAGTCAGAACCCACGACAGGAGCGAAACAACCATAAGCAAGTATATGCTCGGGACAATACTCTTTGACTTGACCAGGGTCCATGCAACGAACGGTCCTTAATTGACACAGGCGGAACAAATGCAACCAGAGCCCCGCTCTGTTGCCCAACCAGGTCCAAGTCCATCCACCTCGTTCCGCCCGGTCTCCAATTATCCATATACATTTATATTTCATGTGATAATAACATGATAATAGTAACAATAATATCTTTTCCTATCTCTCGCGAGTGACAGGAAATCACTCGACTTCTACCGGAGTCCTGTAGCATAGCACTCTACACGATCCTGCCATACTAGTAAGACTCATGGGATCAGGATGTTTATATGCAAGTGGGTTTCATTCAACTCCTTCAAACTTAATGCACAACATAATTTAAAGTGCAGAATAATAGGGGTTATGCACCGGGGCTTGCCTGGGTAAAATAACCAAGTTAGCATAACATCGATGTGACACGATCATCAAGGCGCCCTCTTTTCCGCTGCTCCAGATGACTCCTCGATCCATCATCGTTCCTATTATGATATGCGTGGATGCAACAGAAACATAAATAATCAACGGTGACTGAAATACTTAAGATACGAGTACGCCCCTCGGGCTAACAAACTAGCTCATAGACTAACGCACTAGGCCACGTATCTCTGTTACCAATTAACGCACCATTTTTGAAAGGTTATTTTTGCTATACAAACCCATGGTTTCACTTTACTTATTTTCTCGATTTAGTATTTATTAGAACTAAGGCTCACTAACGACCTTAGACACTAATTATTTTGAAGCTACACAATTACCGTGAGTACCTAACAATGCATGGAGCCTACTATACAAATTTCAGATTCAACAGTATTAGCAACTTATCATGGAAATTCCTACAACTTGCCATTTTACAATATCAATTACCTTAAATTAATTATATAGCTTCCAAGAATATTATCACCCAATGTGAACAAAATATACTAACAGGTAGATCCATGTTTTTAGGAGACTAACAAAACTGGTTTCACTATTTTTGGATTTCTATACTATTTTATATTGATTTTACCAGTTCACAGCATTATTAGAAAAGGAAAACTAGTTTACTACGCTGGACAAGAGAGAGAGAGAGCCAGTGCCAGACATTCGGCATAGTCGCCCAACGCGGGCGCGGCCGCGCACAGTCGGTCGGCCCAGCAAGCGGCCCAAGACGGGAGCCCATGCCCGAGCTTGCATTTTTCCAATGGAGCCCCTAGACTAGCAGGTTATTACACAGCGCCCGCGAGCACTATTTCACTAGAGTGGAGGTTTGCGTTAAGGACCCTGAAGTACCTCGTCTTCACAAAGGGGCAGTCCCCGACGTCCCCGCGCCGACGGCGTGGCTCCGGGCGGCACCGGGCGATTCCACCGGCCACCAGGAGGTCGCTACGGCGCACAAGGCGGGCCGACGAGCATCTAGGAACAGAAGTGTAACCCCCGATGGTGATTTGGTGGCTAACGGAGCACTACCGCGATCTGGCCACGGTGACGGGCGGAAACAGCGCCTCTCCGGCGATGGCGAGGCCGTTTCGGCACTTCTAGGCTTCGATGAGTCAAAATAGCTGGCGCTTGAGCATGAGCAACTTACCCCAAAAGCAACTATGCTGACAGTTGAAACGGAGGGAGGCAGAGGAGAACCGGCCGCATGCAATCAGCTAGGCTGCGCTTGCTCCAAGGTTGGCACCACCGCGTCAGCTCAACAACGGCGAGGTCACTGATCAAACCAAGGGAAGCACGGGCATCAGGACGTCAAAAGAAGCCAAACAGCATGAGGACTTGAACCAATTCCAAGGATAGGAGCTTACCCCCAACCGACCGGAGCAATCAACCGGAAAAAATGGCCGCCGATGGGGAAACTCCAACCTCTACCTCCCTTGGTGCATGACTGTAGCCCGATGCTAGTGGCGTGGCTAAGCAACCTCCATGGCAAATCACGGGTGCAAGGAATCGGACTATAATCGTCCGAGCTATGTGAAGTTGGGAGTCGCAAGCGGCCCGGCCATTGAATGCGAAAGGTGCTCTGCTGCGCCACGCGGTGGAGGGTAGCGACAGCTAGGGGGGTTCGGTCGAAGGCCTCTGCTGGCTCACGCACAGAGCTAGCGGTCGCAGAGCGGGGATAAGTACCACGAGCCCGTCGGCAAGCGCTTGGGCGGGGCGGCACGCCAAAGGCGTAACATGAGCGACGGGAGGGGAGTAGCGACAAGGGCGTCACCGCAACGAGACAAGAGACGCAGGCAGCGCTGGACTCGCTGGCCACACCCGGACACGACGTGCACAGGACAGGGGGAACACGTGAGGCAGAGGGCATCCCTAACGCTACTGTGATCAAGTCAACGAGACCGGGAGGGCAGCCACGCGCAGTGGGTAGGGCAGCGGCCGACTACGGCACCCAGGCCCGTGGCTGGCCGGCAACCGGCGCCACGGCCAGCGCGGCAAAGTCCCATCCAGGCCATGGCCCGAATGGCCTCTACTGGCCAGCGCGGCAGCCAAACAGGGACGCAGGGGAATGCGACGGCGCAGCGATGGCAGGACGCAAGAGTGCGTGCGCTGTGGGCGACAACGCGCAGGGCCTCCTAATAGACGAAGCGACGGCCAGGGCAGAGGCAGGTGCCCACCACAGCAAGCATGATTGGCCACGCGCGCACCGCCGCTTCACACGGGCGAGCAAGGCGGCTGCAGCCCTGCCCCACGCCGCAGTGGTAGCCGAAACTGAAACGTAGCGGCCAGCGGCGGCTGGGCCATGGCCAAGCCGAGCAGGCTTGGTTGGCCCGCACCAGGCAAAGCGCACACGCGACGGCAACCTCGGGGAGATGGTGACCGCGCACCCAAGATCGACAGCCGGGACCAAGTCTAGCACGAATCCTAAAGCGAGTCAAAAATAGTTGATCGGTATGTTAAGGATGCACTAACTCCCCTAACCCAAAGCCGGTACAAGCGCCTTGGTAGAGGAGCAGCCTTCAGCGCTAGAGAGGGCCAGGCGCAGAGTTGGAGCTATGCCAACCAAGCACTACCAACGTCACTCCCAGAGTGTGGACCGAGCCGAGCAAAACCCAAGCTAGGATTATTGAGCAAAAATTACGAGAGCGCTGAGGCACCCAACAAGCCTGCAACCAACTAAGGAAAACTTGATATTATTACTTAAGCATTTTGGTTGGGAATCAAATGTCAACAAGACATCGTCATTACTCTCTCAGTCCTGAACGAGATCTAGAGTTAAGGTAGAACACAATTTTGAAATTGATTTTCGGAGCTAGCAAAACTCTAGCTAACAATATTTATTCCCCAACAAGAAGGTTGCACTTCCATCTACGCAACTCGCGCATAAACTTTACTTAAGCGCAAAACCCAAGTTACGTTTTTATTTTTGTTATAAAAATTGCCTTTCAAGCCAAATGATTAAAGCAACCTATTGTTCTATTTTACTAATTAAGGTTTCATGAGCATGTTTTCAAGTAAACCAATTAACCGCCATTATTTGTTTACTATTTCTTTTTGATCTTAATTGCGATGCTAAACAAGCTCGTAACACTCGGGGTGTTACAACCAACCCCCTTAAAAAGAATCTCATCCCGAGATTCGGGGCAAGAATCAGAAAAGGGGAAACACGATTTCACTTCGTAGCAGAGATTACAGAAGGAGATTACACAGCTTCGAAGACTACCACACTCGGGGATCTAGAGGCATCACGGCTAAGAGCAAACTGATACAACTCACAACCTCTCTAGGAATCGACGAAAACGGGGACAGTGGAGGAGCAAAAGGAAAATGATTATCCAGAACATGGCGTATGCCCAGCAGATCCAGAAACAAGAGACTGAGAACTCGAACATCGCGAACCCTAAACCTAACTAACCAGAGATGAACTTGAACTTCTTCGCTGGAAACCAGATCCCTTCTTCTTGAGCTACACCATCACCTCAGGCTGGTGGCCTTAGATCTGCAAGCAACAACTGGATCTCGAAGCTCGACCTCCAACTCTACTTCCTCGACAGCTCCTGAACTTCTCCCACCTGTGCACGGACGAAGAAGATCGATTTTTATGGGCTCTATTCCCGGTCTGGGGTGGGATAGAGGAGAGGCAAGCAAGGTGGCATTTATAGCCTGGTGGACGGAGGTGTGGCGCAGTGCACCGGAAATGGAGGCGGCGTGGAGGGGGGTCACCAGTGAGACACGAGGTGGGAAACAACATCGCCATGGTGCGCTCCCTGTGCTAGTTCGAGTGGAGGAAAAAGGAGAAAAGAGGGATAGGGTTCGCTCGGCAAGGAGGCGCGCGAGCGACGTGTCGGCAAGAATAGAAACGAGGGGAGGGGTCCGGTGCAGGGAAAAGAGGGGCGTACAGTGCAAGGGCGAGGCGAGTGCGGCACCATGCCGCGGCCACTCGAGCACGACTCATGTGAGTCCCGCCACCGATGGCTTCCACAGGACACACGGTGGCAGCGACCCGGCAGGTGTAGAGCGGTCACCGGACACAAGGGCAACGTCCCATCGGTGTTCCAATTACTCCATATCACTGGTGGCTATGCTTTCTTTGTCGCTCTTCTCCCTCTATTCCGTTGAATCCAACTTGCACAAGCCTTTCATACACACTGAGATCAGAACATACATGCTTCTTCCAAACCCGTTATCTCGGTCACAAATGTGAGAGCACTACTCCATCAACCCATCATGGATTTCCCATTAGAACACAAGGATATTTTTACCAAGGAGAATATAGTAGCAAGAGCGGCACTGCGGGGTAACTTAGTAAAAGTGCTTGGTCAACAACCTCGATACCAGCACGCGCCGAGCGGCACAACCATGTGGTCATGATCCATAGGTGACCCTCGGTTCCGACGCGGCACCATAAGCGATTAACCAGGCAACTATTACCAACTTACTCGCAGCAAAAGCAGTGGGGTCGTAGGTAGACCACAAAATTAGAAAAGTAGTGCAAAGAAATTAAAACAACAAGGGTTCCTTTTCGAATCAAGGAACAAGGAAAATAAATCCCAAGGCGGATTTAAATCAAGGGGGTTCAAGTGTTCTACTGGGACATCCACAATTAGTTGATACAGGGCCCTTAGTCATTCAATCACGGCTGACCTGCTGCATCTGAATTGTTCCTTTTAGAACCTGCTTGCGATCGTCTCAAAACCAAAACACACTCCACAAGGCCTAAGGGAAGATTGACGTAACAACCACAAAGGAAAAGGCAACTACTCATTCCAACGATCGTACAGGGTGCAACATACAGGCACTCACTCTCTCATACCCGACACATCACTAGCATCCTACGACCAGATGACCTCAACGACTACGGACAAAGGACAAGGGAAAGGTTACAACACTGGTGGACAGTGACAAAAAGCACTACCTACTACGATTACATCTCCCCTAGGATGACTAATCTCCTTCATTGGGCCGAATGACTTCATTCCTAGGCTCTTGGGGCTCTTCTGCCACATTGGGCTGCAGATCCGCTTCTCTTGGTAGTGGCTGGGTGAGGAGAAGGAAAGGCTCTTCTCAGAGGCTTCCATAGGCGGGGGTGCTGGCGGTACAGCGACACCGGTCCTCCTTCTATCCAGCGGAGGGACAGGGATCCCCTCCAGGATTAAGGGTTCATGCCTTTCCATGGCGAGCGTCCTAAGCTTGTCCCTTGTGGCAAGATAGGCGTCCTCTAGCTCCTGGGCATGACGGTCTTGGTCCACCTTGACGGCTTCTGCCATGGCAGCCTCTCGACTCTCAGCAGCTGCTAGGTGGGCATGGGCTTCAGCAAGCTACACTTCGAGCATCCTGGAGAAGATCTCGGCCTCCTCAGCTCGGCGGAGACACTCCCTCAGCTCCGAGGCCTGCCGGTCATTCTGCTCATCTAGGGCTAGCAAATACGAGGTCAGGTGCACCAAGGTTGGGTTGTCTTCTTGCACGTCTGGACCTTGCAAATCCTCCATGCGGGCCTTCCATACCCGCCAATTCTTGTCCCAAGGGGGAAAGAACCGCATGGGGGTACGAGCAATGGGCCCTTCATAGATCTGGCAGAGATGCCGCAGAGCTTTGCGGGCCACAACTTGGTAGGTATCCCCGAAGCGAAACCCGGTTGCGGTCACATTCCAGGCTTCAGTGATGTCAGGAAACTCCTCACTCTTGCCAATGTAGACGGTGACTTTGCATCGCTCAGTGCCACGCTTCATGTACTCATGGCCCTCATACTCGGGACGCTCCCGAACACCGAGTCTTTGCAGGGTGGCATACAGGATTTTGGGAAAACCCTCGGTGTTAAGGCAGTAGCTGCTAACCTAGACTCCTGCCATCCTTGGTGGGTGGTGAGTGGTGGTCACAAGGAAGGCTTGAGTGAGAACTTGCTCAAGGGAAAAGGGCTAAGTGAGCTAGGATGCACCAAATGGTGATACCCAGTGACAGGGCTTGGCTCCCTTTTAAAAGGTAAAGCGGCCAGTGGTCCTGTCACAGTCCACCCTCGAGCCATGCACGGGGCTAGTAAAAACGAACAGTGAGATCTTCACACGCGCACGACGAGCGGTGACCGGGGTCATAAAGGGTTAGTACGACTGTGAGGCAGAGGTTCGACAAGAGCGCAGAAGGGGTACGACAATGTATGGGCTAGACAGGCGTGAACCAACAGGCGTGCATGACGCACGAGACTATAGTGCCATCATGGCTACACGAATAAAGACTGATCGACCTCAACAACTATTGCACAATAGCGTATGCATGAATGCACGTCGTATCCGCCCTCACCCTGTTACCGACATATAGGGCAACCGTTCTCAGAGTTTTGGCACATCGCGCTCTCCCTGTAGCTAATCGACGCTAGCGAACTAGTCTCGGGGTTAGGGTACCTGCAGAAAACTTGATTAGGCCTAACTAGGTCAGTAGAGTGCCATCTATCTTGGATACATAACCATAGTAATAGGGCTACTTATATAACTTCGCATGCAATCGTCCTAACTTTTTGAAAAGAATTTGTTGTCAAATTTTTATTTAGAAAAGGTTTTGAAGCTTTATTGTCTCATTTATGCTCTAATACCACCTGTGGCAGAATCGCCCAATCTAATGCCCTCCCAAGAGTACTTGTCTTCCATTAGACACTAAATACCCAAGAGAGAACACTAAAGTATGCGATTCCGTCGAGCACACCACAAGGGAGAACTCGAAGATCCACATTTTTACATCAGGATCACAATGAGAGAGTAAACCTTACAACATCCTTACCATTTCTAACATCACTTTTAGTACAACATCAGAGTAATTCATTATGCAGTTATAACAGCGGAATATAAAACATTATCAGAGTTCAACGGAAATGAAACCATTTAATGACAAGTTAAACATTAACATGAAGAACATTCATATGCATGAAAGGATAACAAGTTAATAGTATTTTCCTTGTAAAACTTTTGGTGAGAGTTTCATAAATAAACTCTACTCTGCATCGAAAAGGAAATCCTCGCTGAGCCCACCAGGAGGTTTCCACACACAAGTGTCAGCTTATCAGCACCTACCACCTACAACAGGGTAGAACAAACCCTGAGTACTCAATTGTACTCCGCAAGACTTACCCGTCAGGAGGAAAGAGAAGACTCCAAGGATCATGCAAGGCTTTCTGGCTTGTGGGTTTATAGCATTTGCAAGAAGCAACACTAAGAGTGTGTCCTTAATTTCTTACTTTGAGTAGTAGTATTTTATTTCTTATCCAACCTTCTATGTAAGTACCTAGTCTACAATCAAGCAGGGTTGAGCAAACAGAAACCATTTCTTCATCTTTCGACTGGCAGTTCTTACTACGATGCCAGAGCGTAGTCAAGCCGTACCGTCACGCAGAAATGGCGATTCGCAAATCAATGTGCCCAGCTGGGTGCCCCGAAAACACACGCCTTGCTTGTACCCTGGGCACAAACAAGACCAACCCGTTCCACTCCTGTCAAGGGGTCCAGGTCCCCGTCCAAGCTCGGACTCTAAGCCCCCAACACTGCAGGCTCGGCCTCAGTATGGTGCTTAGACCTCCTCAACCCAATATATATAACCACCCTAAAAAGCCGGTCTAGAAAGATCCGGAACCCACGACAGGAGCGAAACAAGTCTTCCCGCTCCCATAAGCAAGTATATGCTCGGGACAATACTCTGTGACTTGACCAGGGTCCATGCAACGAACAGTCCTTAATTGACACAGGCGGAACAAATGCAACCAGAGCCCCGCTCTGTTGCCCAACCAGGTCCAAGTCCATCCACCCCGTTCTACCCGGTCTCCAATTATCCATATACATTTATATTTCATGTGATAATAACATGATAATAGTAACAATAATATCTTTTCCTATCTCCCGCGAGTGACAGGAAATCACTCGACATCTACCGGAGTCCTGTAGCATAGCACTCTACACGATCCTGCCATACTAGTAAGACTCATGGGATCAGGATTTTTATATGCAAGACCCATGGTTTCACTTTACTTATTTTGTCGGTTTAGTATTTATTAGAACTAAGGCTCACTAACGACCTTAGCCACTAATTATTTTGAAGCTACACAATTACCGTGAGTACCTAACAATGCATGGAGCCTACTGTACAAATTTCAGATTCAACAGTATTAGCAACTTATCATGGAAATTCCTACAACTTGCCATTTTACAATATCAATTACCTTAAATTAATTATATAGCTTCCAAGAATATTATCACCCAATGTGAACAAAATATACTAACAGGTAGATCATGATTTTAGGAGACTAACAAAACTAGTTTCACTATTTTTGGATTTCTATACTATTTTATATTGATTTTACCAGTTCACAGCATTATTAGAAAAGGAAAACTAGTTTACTACGTTGGACAAGAGAGAGAGAGCCAGTGCCAGACATTCAGCCTAGTGGCCCAACACGGGCGTGGCCGCGCGCAGTCGGTCGGCCTAGCAAGCGGCCCAAGTCGGGAGCCCGTGCCCGAGCTTGCATTTTCCAATGGAGCCCCTAGACTAGCAGGTTATTACGCAGTGCCCGCGAGCACTATTTCACTAGAGTGGAGGTTTGCGTTAAGGACCCTGAAGTACCTCGTCTTCGCAAAGGGGCAGTCCCCAGCGTCCCTGCGCCGACGGCGTGGCTCCGGGCGGCACCGGGCGATTCCGCCGGCCACCAGGAGGTCGCTACGGCGCACAAGGCAGGCCGACGAGCATCTAGGAATGGAAGTGTAACCCTCGACGGTAATTTGGCGGCTAACGGAGCACTACCGCGATCTGGCCATGGTGATGGGCCGAAACAGCGCCTCTCCGGCGATGGCGAGGCCGTTCCGGCACTTCTAGGCTTAGACGAGGCAAAATAGCTGGCGCTTGAGCATGAGCGACTTACCCCAAAAGCAACTATGCTGACAGTTGAAACGGAGGTGGAGGAGAACCGGCCGCATGCAAGCAGCTAGGCTGCGCGTGCTCCAAGGTTGGCACCACCGCGTCACCTCAACAACGGCGAGGTCACTGGTCGAACCAAGGGAAGCACGGGCATCGGGACGTCAAAAGAAGCCAAACAGCACGAGGACTTGAACCAATTCCAAGGATAGGAGCTTACCCCCAACCGACCGGAGCAATCATCCGGAAAAAAAATGGCCGCCGATGGGGAAACTCCAACCTCTGCCTCCCTAGGTGCATGACTGTAGCCCGATGCTAGTGGCGTGGCTAAGCAACCTCCATGGCAAATCACGGGTGCAAGGAATCGGACTGTAATCGTCCGAGCTATGTGAAGTTGGGAGTCGCAAGAGGCCCGGCCATTGAATGCGAAAGGTGCTCTGCTGCGCCACGCGGTGGAGGGTAGTGACGGCTAGGGGGGTTCGATCGAAGGCCTCTGCTGGCTCACGCACAGAGCTAGCGGTCGTGGACCAGGGATAAGTACCATGAGCCTGTCGGCAAGCACTTGGGCGGGGCGGCACGCCAAAGGCGTAACGTGAGCGACGGGAGGGGAGTAGCGACAAGGGCGTCACTGCAACGAGACAACGGACGCAGGCAGCGCTGGACTCGCTGGCCACACCCGGACACGACGTGCACGGGACAGCGGGAACACGCGAGGCAGAGGGCGTCCCTAACGCTACTATGATCAAGTCAACGAGACCGGGAGGGCAGCCGCGCGCAGTGGGTGGGGCAGCGGCCGACTACGGCACCCAGGCCCGTGGCTGGCTAGCAACCGGCGCCACGGCCAGCGCGGCAAAGTCCCATCCAGGCCATGGCCTGAATGGTCTCTATTGGCCAGCGCGGCAGCCAAACAGGGATGCAGGGGAACGCGACGGCGCGGCGATGGCGGGACACAAGAGTGCGTGCGCTGTGGGTGACAACGCGCAGGGCCTCCTAATAGACGAAGCGACGGCCAGGGCAGAGGCAGGTGCCCACCACAGCAGGCATGATCGGCCACGCGCGCACCGCCGCTTCACACGGGCGAGCAAGGCAGCAGCAGCCCTCCCCATGCCGCAGTGGTAGCCGAAACCGAAACGTAGCGGCCAGCGGCGGCTGGGCCATGGCCAGGCCGGGCAGGCTTGGTTGGCCCGCACCAGGCGAAGCGCACGCGCGACGGCAACCTCGGGGAGATGGTGACCGCGCACCCAAGATCAACAGCCGGGACCAAGTCCAGCATGAATCCTAAAGCAAGTCAAAAACAGTTGATCGGTAGGTTAAGGATGCTCTAACTCCCCTAACCCAAAGCCGGTACAAGCGCCTTGGTAGAGGAGCAGCCTTCACCGCTAGAGAGGGCTAGGTGCAGAGTTAGAGCTATGCCAACCAAGCACTACCAACGTCACTCCCAGAGCGTGGACCGAGCCGAGCAAAACCCAAGCTAGGATTATTGAGCAAAAATTACGAGAGCGCTGAGGCACCCAACAAGCCTGCAACCAACTAAGGAAAACATGATATTATTACTTAAGCATTTTGGTTGGGAATCAAATGTTAACAAGACATCGTCATTACTTCTCTCAGTCCTGAACGAGATCTAGAGTTAAGGTAGAACACAATTTTGAAATTGATTTTCGGAGCTAGCAAAACTTTAGCTAACAATATTTATTCCCCAACAAGAAGGTTGCACTTCCATCTACGCAACTCGCGCATAAACTTTACTTAAGCGCAAAACCCAAGTTACGTTTTTATTTTTGTTATAACAATTGCCTTTCAAGCCAAATGATTAAAGCAACCTATCATTCTATTTTACTAATTAAGGTTTCATGAGCATGTTTTCAAGTAAACCAATTAACCTCCATTATTTGTTTACTATTTCTTTTTGATCTTAATTGCGATGCTAAACAAGCTCGTAACACCCGGGGTGTTACAGAACATATGCTAAACCATTCTTAGATGCATCACAAAACACATCAAAAGGCTTCTCTATGTCTGGCTATGCCAGAACAGGAGCAGTGGTTAGCAATTTTCGCAAGGTGCAGAAAGCTGCCTCACACTCCTTTGTCCAAACAAACTTTTGATCCTTTTGTAGTAGACTCATCATTGACTTGGCAATCTTTGAGAAATCCAGTATAAAACGACGATAGTACCCGGCTAATCCAAGAAAACTACGAACCTCATGAACTATGTTTGGTACCTTCCAATCCATAACCTCTTGTACCTTACTAGGGTACACTGAGATTCCATCTTCAGATAACACGTGACCGAGAAAAGGAACGGTCCTCAGCCAAAACTCACACTTACTAAACTTAGCATATAGCTGATACTCTAAGTCTAGTCAAGACAATCCTAAGATGCTCTGTCTGATCTTCTTCATTCTCTGAGTATACCAGAATGTCATCAATGAACACAATCACGAACTTATCCACCTTTGGCATAAACACCGAATTCATCAGATACATAAAGTAAGCAGGAGCATTTGTCAAACCAAAGGACATGACAAGATACTCGTGCAAACCATATCTGGTGGAAAATGCAGTCTTGGGTATATCTTGTGGTCTAATCTTGATCTAATGGTACCCTGACCTCAAATCTATTTTGGAGAACACCTTGGCTTTGGACAATTGATAAAACAAGATATCAATCCGAGGTAGAGGATACTTGTTTTTAATTGTCACTGCATTCAGTGGCCGATAGTCCACGCACATATGTAAGGAGTTATCCTTCTTCTTCTTCACGAATAGGGTGAGACATCCCCATTCTGAGGAACTTGGACGAATCAGACCCTTATTCAATAGATCCTGGAGTTGTTTCTTCAATTTAGCTAATTCATTTGGAGGCATCCGATAAGGCCTTCTTGAGATTGGTGGTGTTCCAGGGATTAGCTCAATGGCAAACTCAACCTCTCGGTCCAATGGAAGACCAGGTAACTTGTCTAGAAACATGTTTGGAAACTCACACACTACTGGAACCTTGACTAGAAGAGTAGTTAGGACTGCACAAGTTGTACTGGCTAGATCTATTCTTCGAGGTAAGATTACTTGAAATGTACCTTCTCCAATAGGTTCCTTGAGAAAAATACTTCTTCCTCCTACATCAATTACTACTCCCCTCTTATTCATCTAGTTCATTCCCATAATCACATCCAAAACTAGCCCTATCATAACTATCAAATTAAGCTTATACTATCTGTTTGCTATATTCAGGGTTACCCCTCTAATTATCTGATTAGTCAACAGATTAGCTCCTGCTGAACTTATCTGATAAGCACATTCCAATTCAACTATCTTTTACTCATACCTTTTTGCAAATGCTTGACTTATGAATGAATGAGATGATCCTGAATCAAACAAAATGACTGCAGGATGATTGTTGATAGAAAACATACCGACTATTACAGGCTCTCCTTCTGGGATGTCATCAATGGTGGTGTGGTGCACATGAGCTTGATACTGGTTCCATTGCTTCTTGGGATAGGGGCAAAACTTCGCAAAGTGCCTAGGTTGGTTGTAGTTGAAACACGGCCCCCTTACTTGAGTGACAGCTCTAGCTGAACGGCCTTGTCCCGTCTTAGCTTGTGGCAATGCCATCTTGGATGGCTTCTGGTTCCTCTGAGGTGGCTGGGCATTTTGGTTCTTCCGCTGTGGTGGCCTGAACCTTGCACCAGGGGCCGGGGAACGATACGTAGAACGGTTTGCCATCGGGGCCCTAGGCTAGGACGGACCTGACTCAAAAGCTCTCTTGCGAGTCTTGGATGCAACATATACATTGTTGTTCTTCTCTTACTTCAAGCAGTCACTAACAAAGTCATTGAAAAGTCTGTGCTCTTATTCTTCAAAGATTATCCTCTTAGCAACTTTAAAAGGAAGCTTCTATTTTATCGATTAAATTGGAAAAATCTCTCGCTAAGATTTGGAAACATAATCAAGGAAATTTCCACACAAAGGAACACATCGATTGTCGTTTCATAATGGATTATGACTAGCAAGATTGATACCAGCGCGTGCCGAGCAGCCTAACCTTGTGTGTGCGCCCACAGGATGCTCTCGGTTTCGTCACGGCACCATGTATGCTAATCGTAGCACCATTATTAAACGCACAAACGAAGCGAACTTTCAAGCAGTACAAAACTTAATTGGAGGAACAAGTATGGTGTAAGGTGGGGGTAGCAACCAAAGGTAGGCACAAGGTTTAGAATGAACAATTAGGCGATATGTATAGCCAAACACAAAATAATAAGGCATAGCTTAATTGCGGGAAAAAACAATTAAACATTGGATTCTGATAAGGAGTTATGCATGACTTGCATCCAAAATACATCCAAATTGTTAGTATACATACACTGGACTTTCAGGCATTCCGATACCACCACAACACAACTACGTTCCAACATTACACCAAGTCTTCATGGTTCTACTCGAGATACAAAGGATACATATCACATTGCAAAAGAACGTCGCAAGAGAAACCTAACAGCTAGCGTATAACAACTAGCCTAATCCTCGTGGTCACTATCGAGATAGGAGACATCATAATAGCCATCACCAGCGATGTTTTTGGCACCAGCATCACCAACTGTACCAGCAGGAGGAGCTACCGGTTCATCCTCATTGAAGTCGACGTCTATCTCAGCTGCACCGGGTGGAACATAGGGGTGGAGCTGATTGTACAACTGATGGTACTCCCAATGCAAGTTGTCGGTGTAAGCCTGCAAATGAGCTCACTGCACATCTAACTCCATCTGCCGACCCATCGCAAGGTCTTCTCTGATCCAGGCTTCATTCCTTTGGTGCTACATGTCACCTAAGGCATGTTCCCCATGCCTGTGAGCATCCGCAAGATTGTTGTATTGGCGCTGTAGGTCTGCAAGTGCATGCTCCATGGTTGCCTGAGCTGTCATAGCCTCATCACGTTGTCGCTGAGTAAAACGCATATCATTGCCATACACTTGAAGCTTTTCATCAGCCTGCTCCTTTTGTAAGGCCAACTGAGCCAACTTCTGATTGAGACGTTCTACCCATTGTCAAAGTTCCTTTGCAACTATCTTTTCTGATCCTCGACCTCACTCAAGGTGGCTGTAATCTTGCCACAACAACGCTCGGCATATCTATAGGTCTTGATCATGGCAAACATGGCACTCATTGCCGCGTTGTCACTGTTTTGTTGCTTAGTGGGGCCGTGCTCAAGTGCATCCCCCTGAACTAGGCCCACTCCTTCATATATGGTCCACCCCTAGGAAACACTCATGCCATAGCTACAGCCAATCCTTGTGGGTGATCATCCATTATCTCTCTTAGGACCATGAAAGTTGCTAACTCCTGAGGAAAACTATCCATGATATCCCTCAATATCCCAAAGGTTGCCCTCTCAGCGCCTTCCTCAGCGGTCCTACCAGTTGACTCATAACGCCAACTAGTCCACTCAGAACCATCACCTCAGGGACTAACAACGGCTTCCACAGTAACCAAAAGACCTTCCCCCCAACTGCTCATTTGCCCAAAAATAGCGGGGCTCCATTCCATCGGGATAGCCTACATAGCTGATCACTCTCCACAAGAGTGTAGGCATCCCAAACTCTCCAAGAAACGTGTGGCGCTGACGGGCACGGGGAGCAAGCTGATGGCGGGGAGCTCTGCCTCCAGTGGACTTGAGAGCTATCTGCTTGGTGCATGCCATCTATAGAAAAATTTTATTACCCCAGTGAGAACAGATATTAAGTTGTCATTTTTATCAAAATGGAATAATCAACTTATAAGGGGAGGAATAATGCCATGAATGAAATGCACAACCATGATGCATGCACGTTTCGTACGTCCTCACAAACTTAGAAAATAACAATTACTAGCGGTATAGATGGTGACATACAACGATCTCTCGTAAACGTAGCTAATACGTACTACACGATAGCACTGTTATGTACCTACAGAAAATCACTTCAGCCTAAACCCTGACAGTATGAAAAATATGCACGAAAGCAGTAAAGTAAGCTACTCGCTCTACATGCATCCCCAGATACGAGTATACTGGTAGCAACTACCCGAATCATCGTCCTATTGACGACATCGTCACTACATGACGGAATCCCCCACACAAAGGATACCTTCATATAACATGTGTAAACATGTAAATAATTCGGCATCACATAAGCACTTCTCTAGATCGGCAGTGTATCCGATCATGCTCTCACAACTCCCACTTACCAAGGCGTAGAGGCAAATGATCCAAACATTACCACTCAAGTGAATGACACTCATACAATAGCACGCCGTATGAGCGACGAATTAGAAATATGATGCAAAAACCCCCAAGTCAGTACTTAAATAAGCCACCTAGAGTCCTTAACTAAGCATAAAGGATATGACCACTAGCACACTAATAAGTTTTAAAACTCAAGTTTAAACACTGTTTTTTTAAATACACATGTGAACAGTGGGTACAACGCCCTGAAGTACGAGAAGGTACTCAGCTAGACTTACCCGTCTTAAACCAGAAATAACTGACACCAAGGAGCATGCAAGGCTTTCTTTAGTGGGGTTGGATGACTTAGTTGCGAAGAGCATAAGCTACTATGAAGATACTACTTTAAGTATGTTGCATCATCTTTATTATGACCTATCCAACTAGGTAAGCACCTATACTATAGCAGTCACTTGATTAACCAATACATCAAGTTACAACTTTAGATTTAGCATCTCCAATACCATCCAATAACCATCAATGTTCCATCACAATTACTACGATGCCGTAACTCGAGTCAAGTGCTCACTATCCAGGAGCGATGGCGATTCGAATCAATTCCTAACCAGCTGGTGATTTATTCCTCACACAAACCACACTCACCGATCAAGTGAGCTACAGATCACCAATGACATGATTCCGATAAATGTCATGGGATAAACTAGGGCCGAAGTACCCAGGGACCACACGACTGCCAGGACGCACCTTGGGCTCACTCTTCGTGTCCCTATCATACTCCCTTCAGCTTTACGCGCACCCCTGTAGGTCCCCGCCTAATGAGGACATGCCTAGCATTCACTCATCTTCAAATGAAACTCCACTTGATATAGCTGGTCCAATTACAAGAAGTAGAGCTAAACAATTGGAGAAGGAAATTCATTCTTAGGAGAACGCTAACCTTATGTTTTAATAATCAGTTTATGTTGAATGAGCCTATGCTTTTGAGTTCTTGTTCCAATGTCCTTAGGAATGATGGAGTGTATGAACCAGCATGGGATTAAGATGGATTCAAGCCTCTGGACATCTGAACCAAGAAGCCTATGGTGTGCATGAATAAAATGGTGGTTCATCACTTTTGCATGGGAATGCAACCAGAAGCTAGATGACTGACACATGGTACGAATTCCAAGCATAACCGCGGACAGAATACAAGGAGTTAGACGGTGTTCTATAAGTGGATGGAAGCGTCTTCAAGTCTACTTTCCAGCCCATCAAACGGCTCATTATTTGGACTACCCAATAAAGAGTTATGCTCATTTTAGTAACTACTGCCAGAAGCTGAAAAGACACGCGAACCAGCCATGAAATCCACTAGTGCATGCGCATGCTGCCATTTACTCAAAGCTGAACGCCCCTATCTCTATATATATCTTGTACTAGACAATGAAAAGATAGATCTTGTTTGGCTAAATTCAGAATACACAAACTCGTGGAGTTTTGTTTATGCGTGAGTCTTGAGAGGCTTGCAACATTTGTTCTTTCAATTCCTAAGGGAGTTGTAGAACGCCGAACTGCGGTTCACCCAGTTCGTGCCTTCACGTCTATTGGGCGTGATTGTGTGGGCTGTTTCATCGGTACGTGGAAGGGTAATTGTCTTGGTAGTTCGTCGCGTGGATAGCCTCGCGGTGCACTGCCTCTTCATCAGGTCACGCAGTGACAAGTTATCAAGTTCGCAGATCCTACGAGAAGATCGGGCCACACAACTTGCTACACGCGTTGCATAGGCGTGTGCACATCATCTGGTACCAAAGCCTCCGTTTCCTCAGTAGGATTGTTCTTGTTTTTGGTAAAATAGAGTTTAAATACCTATTGTCCACTGATAGCCAAAAAGAAAACCTGCAGCCCAAATTCATACATGCTACTGATTTTGTAGTTTGCTTTATCGAGTTTTAATCCTTTAAGATTTGTCTAGTTGCTGAATTTTCTTTTCCACATCATTCTAGTTGTTATCTTTGTTCTAATCATCAAATCGTTTGCTGCATGTACCAACCATCCCACCCTTGATCTGATCGTCTTTGCTTGCTGCATATATATATAAAAAACCCACCCGTCCCACCCTTGTTTTCTTTCCGCCACATATTCCCCAACCGAGTTTCTTGTTTTTGTGCTGCGCCATCCATCTTAGTGATCCTTATGAGCCCCTTTAGTTGAAAGTTGTGCTGCATTTGTCACAAAGGTTAAAAGAAAAGATGTCTATGGGTCAAAAGAAGAACTGAAAACAACGAGTTCTTGTTCCAAAAAAACAAAAAAAAGGAAAGAAAAGAAACAAAAGAGAATTGTGTTCAGCACACAAAAGGGGTTTGGGCAGCAACAAGTTACGGTTGGTGCAAATTGGTGTTCATCTATCCACTTCCTACATCTTGTTCCTTTCTTTTTACATCTTTTCCTTTATATTCAGCAACTTAGACTTGTGTTCTTGGATTATTATTCGGTTTTGCATCACTACATTTCAGTGCATTCCACTTACATATTACCCCACCAAGCTCCACTTAAAAGCACCGTGAGTTGTTGCACCGTCGTCGCTGTTACAATCACTCTTCCACTACAGATTACAGCCATGGTTCTTGCTCTTTTCAGGGAGAGAAACTTGTTTTGTAAGTGGTGAGGCAGTGATTCCACATATATTCCACATATATATT
>CM039608.1:23009935-23087418 GCA_022457205.1 Saccharum spontaneum | reverse complement strand
AAATTTCCACACAAAGGAACACATCGATTGTCGTTTCATAATGGATTATGACTAGCAAGATTGATACCAGCGCGTGCCGAGCAGCCTAACCTTGTGTGCGCGCCCACAGGATGCTCTCGGTTTCGTCACGGCACCATGTATGCTAATCGTAGCACCATTATTAAACGCACAAACGAAGCGAACTTTCAAGCAGTACAAAACTTAATTGGAGGAACAAGTATGGTGTAAGGTGGGGGTAGCAACCAAAGGTAGGCACAAGGTTTAGAATGAACAATTAGGCGATATGTATAGCCAAACACAAAATAATAAGGCATAGCTTAATTGCGGGAAAAAACAATTAAACATTGGATTCTGATAAGGAGTTATGCATGACTTGCATCCAAAATACATCCAAATTGTTAGTATACATACACTGGACTTTTAGGCATTCCGATACCACCACAACACAACTATGTTCCAACATTACACCAAGTCTTCATGGTTCTACTCGAGATACAAAGGATACATATCACATTGCAAAAGAACGTCGCAAGAGAAACCTAACAGCTAGCGTATAACAACTAGCCTAATCCTCGTGGTCACTATCGAGATAGGAGACATCATAATAGCCATCACCAGCGATGTTTTTGGCACCAGCATCACCAACTGTACCAGCAGGAGGAGCTACCGGTTCATCCTCATTGAAGTCGACGTCTATCTCAGCTGCACCGGGTGGAACATAGGGGTGGAGCTGATTGTACAACTGATGGTACTCCCAATGCAAGTTGTCGGTGTAAGCCTGCAAATGAGCTCACTGCACATCTAACTCCATCTGCTGACCCATCGCAAGGTCTTCTCTGATCCAGGCTTCATTCCTTTGGTGCTACATGTCACCTAAGGCATGTTCCCCATGCCTGTGAGCATCCGCAAGATTGTTGTATTGGCGCTGTAGGTCTGCAAGTGCATGCTCCATGGTTGCCTGAGCTGTCATAGCCTCATCACGTTGTCGCTGAGTAAAACGCATATCATTGCCATACACTTGAAGCTTCTCATCAGCCTGCTCCTTTTGTAAGGCCAACTGAGCCAACTTCTGATTGAGACGTTCTACCCATTGTCAAAGTTCCTTTGCAACTATCTTTTCTGATCCTCGACCTCACTCAAGGAGGCTGTAATCTTGCCACAACAACGCTCGGCATATCTATAGGTTTTGATCATGGCAAACATGGCACTCATTGCCGCGTTGTCACTGTTTTGTTGCTCAGTGGGGCCATGCTCAAGTGCATCCCCCTGAACTAGGCCCACTCCTTCATATATGGTCCACCCCTAGGAAACACTCATGCCATAGCTACAGCCAATCCTTGTGGGTGATCATCCATTATCTCTCTTAGGACCATGAAAGTTGCTAACTCCTGAGGAAAACTATCCATGATATCCCTCAATATCCCAAAGGTTGCCCTCTCAGCGCCTTCCTCAGCGGTCCTACCAGTTGACTCATAACGCCAACTAGTCCACTCAGAACCATCACCTCGGGGACTAACAACGGCTTCCACAGTAACCAAAAGACCTTCCCCCCAACTGCTCATTTGCCCAAAAATAGCGGGGCTCCATTCCATCGGGATAGCCTACATAGCTGATCACTCTCCACAAGAGTGTAGGCATCCCAAACTCTCCAAGAAACGTGTGGCGCTGACGGGCACGGGGAGCAAGCTGATGGCAGGGAGCTCTGCCTCTAGTGGACTTGAGAGCTATCTGCTTGGTGCATACCATCTATAGCAAAATTTTATTACCCCAGTGAGAACAGATATTAAGTTGTCATTTTTATCAAAATGGAATAATCAACTTATAAGGGGAGGAATAATGCCATGAATGAAATGCACAACCATGATGCATGCATGTTTCGTACGTCCTCACAAACTTAGAAAATAACAATTACTAGCGGTATAGATGGTGACATACAATGATCTCTCGTAAACGTAGCTAATACGTACTACACGATAGCGCTGTTATGTACCTGCAGAAAATCACTTCAGCCTAAACCCTGACAGTATGAAAAATATTCACAAAAGCAGTAAAGTAAGCTACTCGCTCTACACGCATCCCCAGATATGAGTATACTGCTAGCAACTACCTGAATCATCGTCCTATTGACGACATCGTCACTACATGACGAAATCCCCCACAGAAAGGATACCTTCACATAACATGTGTAAACATGTAAATAATTCGGCATCACATAAGCACTTCTCTAGATCGGCAGTGTATCCGATCATGCTCTCACAACTCCCACTTACCAAGGCGTAGAGGCAAATGATCCAAACATTACCACTCAAGTGAATGACACTCATACAATAGCACGCCGTATGAGCGACGGATTAGAAATATGATGCAAAAACCCCCAAGTCAGTACTTAAATAAGCCACCTAGAGTCCTTAACTGGGCATAAAGGATATGACCACTAGCACACTAATAAGTTTTAAAACTCAAGTTTAAACACTGTTTTTTTAAATACACATGTGAACAGTGGGTACAACGCCCTGAGTACGAGAAGGTACTCAGCTAGACTTACCCGTCTTAAACCAGAAATAACTGACACCAAGGAGCATGCAAGGCTTTCTTTAGTGGGGTTGGCTGACTCAGTTGCGAAGAGCATAAGCTACTATGAAGATACTACTTTAAGTATGTTGCATCATCTTTATTATGACCTATCCAACTAGGTAAGCACCTATACTATAGCAGTCACTTGATTAACCAATACATCGAGTTACAACTTTAGATTTAGCATCTCCAATACCATCCAATAACCATCAATGTTCCATCACAATTACTACGATGCCATAACTTGAGTCAAGTGCTCATTATCCAGGAGCGATGGCGATTCGAATCGATTCCTAACCAGCTGGTGATTTATTCCTCACACAAACCACACTCACCGATCAAGTGAGCTACAGATCACCAATGACATGATTCCGGTAAACGTCGTGGGATAAACTGGGGCCGAAGTACCAAGGGACCACACGACTGTCAGGACGCACCTTGGGCTCACTCTTCGTGTCCCTATCATACTCCCTTCAGCTTTACGCGCACCCCTGTAGGTCCCCGCCTAATGAGGACATGCCTAGCATTCACTCATCTTTAAATGAAACTCCACTTGATATAGCTGGTCCAATTACAAGAAGTAGAGCTAAACAATTGGAGAAGGAAATTCATTCTTAGGTGAACGCTAACCTTATGTTTTAATAATCAGTTTATGTTGAATGAGCCTATGCTTTTGAGTTCTTGTTCCAATGTCCTTAGGAATGATGGAGTGTATGAACCAGCATGGGATTAAGATGGATTCAAGCCTCTGGACATCTGAACCAAGAAGCCTATGGTGTGCATGAATAAAATGGTGGTTCATCACTTTTGCATGGGAATGCAACCAGAAGCTAGATGACTGACACATGGTACGAATTCCAAGCATAACCGCGGACAGAATACAAGGAGTTAGACGGTGTTCTATAAGTGGATGGAAGCGTCCTTCAAGTCTACTTTCCAGCCCATCAAACGGCTCATTATTTGGACTACCCAATAAAGAGTTATGCTCATTTTAGTAACTACTGCCAGAAGCTGAAAAGACGCGCGAACCAGCCATGAAATCCACTAGTGCATGCGCATGCTGCCATTTACTCAAAGCTGAACGCCCCTATCTCTATATATATCTTGTACTAGACAATGAAAAGATAGATCTTGTTTGGCTAAATTCAGAATACACAAACTCGTGGAGTTTTGTTTATGTGTGAGTCTTGAGAGGCTTGCAACATTTGTTCTTTCAATTCCTAAGGGAGTTGTAGAACGCCGAACTGCGGTTCACCCAGTTCGTGCCTTCACGTCTATTGGGCGTGATTGTGTGGGCTGTTTCATCGGTACGTGGAAGGGTAATTGTCTTGGTAGTTCGTCGCGTGGATAGCCTCGCGGTGCACTGCCTCTTCATCAGGTCACGCAGTGACAAGTTATCAAGTTCGCAGATCCTACGAGAAGATCGGGCCACACAACTTGCTACACGCGTTGCATAGGCGTGTGCACATCATCTGGTACCAAAGCCTCCATTTTCTCAGTAGGATTGTTCTTGTTTTTGGTAAAATAGAGTTTAAATACCTATTGTCCACTGATAGCCAAAAAGAAAACCTGCAGCCCAAATTCATACATGCTACTGATTTTGTAGTTTGCTTTATCGAGTTTTAATCCTTTAAGATTTGTCTAGTTGCTGAATTTTCTTTTCCACATCGTTCTAGTTGTTATCTTTGTTCTAATCATCAAATCGTTTGCTGCATGTACCAACCATCCCACCCTTGATCTGATCGTCTTTGCTTGCTGCATATATATATAAAAAACCCACCCGTCCCACCCTTGTTTTCTTTCCGCCACATATTCCCCAACCGAGTTTCTTGTTTTTGTGCTGCGCCATCCATCTTAGTGATCCTTATGAGCCCCTTTAGTTGAAAGTTGTGCTGCATTTGTCACAAAGGTTAAAAGAAAAGATGTCTATGGGTCAAAAGAAGAACTGAAAACAATGAGTTCTTGTTCCAAAAAAACAAAAAAAAGGAAAGAAAAGAAACAAAAGAGAATTGTGTTCAGCACACAAAAGGGGTTTGGGCAGCAACAAGTTACGGTTGGTGCAAATTGGTGTTCATCTATCCACTTCCTACATCTTGTTCCTTTCTTTTTACATCTTTTCCTTTATATTCAGCAACTTAGACTTGTGTTCTTGGATTATTATTCGGTTTTGCATCACTACATTTCAGTGCATTCCACTTACATATTACCCCACCAAGCTCCACTTAAAAGCACCGTGAGTTGTTGCACCGTCGTCGCTGTTACAATCACTCTTCCACTACAAATTACAGCCATGGTTCTTGCTCTTTTCAGGGAGAGAAACTTGTTTTGTAAGTGGTGAGGCAGTGATTCCACATATATTCCACATATATATTGTCCTATTTTTTCCCCTCTACTAATATGGCATGACGTGGAGATGGTGCCGCTATTTCGGTGGAGGAATTTCAGGAGTTGCGTACACAAATGCATGATTTGGTGCAGCAGCTCAAACTCTCCAACTCGACATGCCACGTAGAGAACTGCCACCAAATGAGGATGATGACATTGAGGAGGATGATGAGCCAATGTGTTGTCCCGCTGGCCATGGACGTGGTGGGCGTGGTCTTGGTTTTCCTAATTTTGGTCGTGCTCGGCGCATTCCTATTCGAGGTGGAGGAGATTATGATGGTGATGCTGATATGTTGTCCGATATGGATGATCACCGGCATGGTGGCCATCGTGGTTATCGTGACTGCCATCGTCGCCGTGATGATGATGGGTTAAGCAAAGTGAAAGTGTCTATTCCAAAATTTAATGGAAAAGAAAGTGCTGATGATTATTTTGAGTGGGAGACAAAGGTTGATGAGATCTTTGATTTATATACTTATCCTCCTGTCAAGAAAGCAAAGCTTGCTGCCATTGAGTTCACAGGTTATGCAATCACTTGGTGGAATCAAGTGTGTGCTGATTTCCGCCGCGTTGGACATGATCGTATTACTTGGGATGACATGAAACGAGAAATGAGGCGGCCATTTGTTCCTGCACATTATTCTCGTGAGCTACATTTGAGGCTGAAACGTCTTGTCCAAGGTCATCATAGTGTGGATGAATATTTTCAGGAAATGGAAATGTGTCTACTTCGTACGGTATCACTAAAGATGAGGAATCAACTATGGCTCGATTTCTGGTTGGCCTTAACAAACCAATCGCAGACAAGGTGGACATGACTAATTACAACACCATGAATGAATTGCTACATTTTGCAAAAAGGGCAGAAAGGCAGCTTGCTGAATCCTATAAGAACCTTCTTCATTTTCAGCTCCTAATAATTCTACTCCATGGCGCCATTCACAGCAGCACGGGTCAGGGGTGCACACACCTTCATCTCGTGCAACTTCTCGTTCAATTTCAACTTCTGCCAAACATTTTGATTCAAGAGGCAAAGTTGTAAGTTCTAATCAGTCTAGCTCCCCTGCTACTGCAACCCCAAGGAAGACAAGTAAGATTGAATGTTTTAAGTGTGGTGGTCACGGGCATAAACAAGCTGAATGTCCCAATCGACGTACCATTATTGCACTTGCTGATGGATCTTATGATTCTCAAAGTGAAGAGGATGCAGAGTTTACCAGTGTATTTGCAGACCAACATCTTGATACTTGTGAGTATTCAGCTGAGGATGGTACATTTGAGCTAGGTCTGAATTGTTTAGTCATTCAACCTATTCCAACTTTTGCTCACAATGACATGTTACAAGATGTTATTTCTCCATCTTCTGACGAGATTACTAGTGCTGATTTTGATGAGTTGCTTGCTGATTTTCCTGATTTGGAGCCTTCTACAATGAATACACCATCTCCTTCTTTGGTGGTTAGGCAAGTTCTTTCCACTCAGTTTGTTGCTGCTGAACAAGGACAACGCCATAATTTGTTTCAATCCCGATGCAAAGTGAAAGGCCAAGTGTGCCGTTTCATCATAGATGGTGGGAGCTGCAATAATATTGTTAGTGTTTTGCTTGTTGAGAAGCTTGGTTTGCATCCACGTCACCATCCACATCCATACCATATGCAATGGTTGAATAATTCTAGGACAGTTAAGGTTTCAGCCATGATTCGTTTAACATTTTCTATTGGTGATTATCATGGAGAGGTTGATTGTGATATTGTCCCCATGCAAGCATGCCATTTACTGCTTGGTCGGCCCTAGCAATTTGATGTGGATTCGGTGCATTTTGGACGGTCTAACAAATACACTTTCATTGCCAATGACAAGAAGGTGGTTCTTGTTCCATTATCTCTAGAGGAGATACATGCTTCAGATGTGGCTCGCATGAAAAGAGAGGCATCTGAAAAAAGAAAACTGAGTGAGACCCACAACACTAGTAAGGAAGAGAGTTCTAAACCATCCAGCCACATAAAGTCTCATTCCACTTTAAAACAGCCACACCAAACTGAGTGCTTATTTGTGAGCAGGAGTGATTTGAGAGATGTGAGAAACACCACACCCCCATTCTTTGTACTGATGTACAAGGAGGTTTTATTTTCCACTAATGGCTTACCTAGCTCGCTGCCTAGTGTTGTTCTTGATTTGTTACAGGACTTTGAGGATGTTTTTTCTGATGAAGTACCAGCTGGACTTCCCCCACTTCGCGGCATTGAGCATCAAATTGACTTGGTCCCTGGTGCTTCTCTTCCAAATCGTCCAGCCTACTACACCAATCCCACAGAGACAAAGGAAATTCAGTGACAGGTAAAAGAGCTTTTGGACAAAGGGTATGTTCGTGAATCCTTATCACCATGTGATGTTCCTGTTCTTTTAGTTCCAAAGAAAGATGGCTCTTGGCGCATGTGTGTTGATTGTCATGCTATCAATGCTATAACTGTTCGATATCGCCATCCCATTCCATGACTTGATGACATGTTAGATGAATTGAGTGGTTCCATCATTTTCACCAAGATTGATTTGCATAGTGGCTATCATCAAATCCGCATGAAACTTGGTGATGAATGGAAAACAGCGTTTAAAACTAAAATTGGTCTTTATAAATGGCTTGTGATGCCATTTGGCTTGACAAATGCTCCTTCAACTTTTATGCGCTTAATGAACCATGTTTTACGAGCTTTCATTGGCAAGTTTATAGTTGTTTATTTTGATGATATTCTGATCTATAGCAAATCATTTGATGAACATCTTGATCATATCCGTTAAGTACTTGCTGTTTTGAGGGAAGAGAAATTGTATGGCAACATTGCTAAGTGCACCTTTTGCACAGACCGTGTTGTTTTTCTTGGCTTTGTTGTTTCCGCAGATAGTATTCAGGTGGATGAAGAGAAGGTTAAAGCAATAAAGGATTGGCCTACACCGGTAAATGTGAGCCAAGTTCAAAGCTTTCACGGTCTTGCAAGTTTCTATAGGCGTTTTGTCAAAAATTTCAGCACCCTTGCTGCACCCCTTAACAATCTCACAAAGAAGGATGTTCCATTCACGTGGGGCCATGACGAAGACCAAGCATTTCACACACTGAAAACAAAGCTTTGTGAAGCACCGCTGCTACAACTTCCTGATTTTGGTAAGACATTTGAGATTGAATGTGATGCAAGTGGTATTGGCATAGGAGGTGTACTGCTGCAAGAAGGTAAACCTGTTGCCTACTTTTCTGAAAAGCTAAATGGTCCACATCTGAATTACTCGATTTATGACAAAGAGCTTTATGCCTTAGTTCACGTTTTGGAAGTTTGGCAATATTACTTGTTACCTAAAGAATTTGTCATCCATTCTGATCATGAAGCTTTGAAATATCTAAAAAGTCAAGGCAAACTGAACCATAGACATGCGAAATGGATTGAGTTCATTGAAACATTTCCCTATGTTGTAAAACATAAGCGTGGAAAAGATAACATTGTTGCCGATGCTTTATCACGGAGATGTGGTTTGGTTACACAATTAGATACAAAAGTGCTTGGTTTGGAATCCATTAAAACACTCTATGCAGCTGATTCTGATTTTAAAGAACCTTTCTCTCATTGCATTGCTGGAAAAGGCTGGGACAAGTATTATGTGCATGATAATTTTTTATTTCGGACTAACAAACTTTGCATTCCAGCCTGCTTGATTCGTCAAGTTCTTTTGCAGGAAGCACATGCTGGTGGCTTAGCTGGTCATTTTGGCATCAAAAAGACATTGGACATGCTCTCTGATCATTTCTTTTGGCCACATATGCGACGTGATGTCCAGCGACATGTTGCACGCTGCATAACCTGCTTGTCCCGCCTTAACCCCCATGGTCTTTATACTCCATTACCAGTTCCGAATGTACCTTGGGAAGATATATCCATGGATTTTATTTTGGGTTTACCTCTGTCTCAGAGGGGGAGGGATTCTATTTTTGTTGTTGTTGACCGATTCTCTAAAATGGCACATTTTATTCCATGTCATAAGAACGACGATGCTTCACACGTTGCTGATTTGTTTTTCAGGGAGATCGTTCGTTTACATGGAGTGCCCAGGACTATTGTTTTAGACCGGGATACAAAATTTCTAAGCTATTTTTGGAAGACATTATGGGCTAAGCTTGGTACGAAGTTGTTATTTTCCACCACTTGTCATCCGCAAACCGATGGGCAAACTGAAGTTGTCAACCGTACCTTGTCCACCATGTTGCGTGCTGTGTTGAAAAAGAATTTGAAGCAGTGGGAAGACTGCCTTCCACATATTGAATTTGCTTATAACAGGTCAGTCCATTCCACAACAAACTTTTGTCCATTTGAAATTGTTTATGGGTTTAAACCGCATACTCCAATGGATCTTTTGCCTTTACCATTGCAGGAACAAGTTAACATGGATGCATCAAAGAGATCAGACTTTATCAAGAAACTACATGATGAAACTAGGAAAAATATTGAGAAGAAATCAGCACAATATGCAAAGCAGGCGAACAAAGGTAAGAAGAAGGTTACATTCCAGCCGGGAGACCTTGTGTGGTTACATCTACACAAGGATCGTTTTCCCCAACATCGCAAGACTAAGTTATCTCCTAGGGGTGATGGTCCATTCAAGGTTCTCCAAAAGATAAATGATAATGCTTACAAAATTGAGCTGCCACCTGAATATTCCAATGTGAGTCCAACATTCAATGTCAAAGACTTGCTTCCATTTGTTGGTGAGCCTGAGTCGAGGACGACTCCTCAAGAGGGGGAGGCTAATGAGGACATGCCTAGCATTCACTCATCTTCAAATGAAACTCCACTTGATATAGCTGGTCCAATTACAAGAAGTAGAGCTAAACAATTGGAGAAGGAAATTCATTCTTAGGTGAACGCTAACCTTATGTTTAATAATCAGTTTATGTTGAATGAGCCTATGCTTTTGAGTTCTTGTTCCAATGTCCTTAGGAATGATGGACCGTATGAACCAGCATGGGATGAAGATGGATTCAAGCCTCTGGACATCTGAACCAAGAAGCCTATGGTGTGCATGAATAAAATGGTGGTTCATCACTTTTGCATGGGAATGCAACCAGAAGCTAGATGACTGACACATGGTACGAATTCCAAGCATAACCGTGGATAGAATACAAGGAGTTAGATGGTGTTCTATAAGTGGATGGAAGCGTCTTCAAGTCTACTTTCCAGCCCATCAAACGGCTCATTATTTGGGCTACCCAATAAAGAGTTATGCTCATTTTAGTAACTACTGCCAGAAGCTGAAAAGACGCATGAACCAGCCATGAAATCCACTAGTGCATGCGCATGCTGCCATTTACTCAAAGCTGAACGCCCCTATCTCTATATATATCTTGTACTAGACAATGAAAAGATAGATCTTGTTTGGCTAAATTCAGAATACACAAACTCGTGGAGTTTTGTTTATGCATGAGTCTTGAGAGGCTTGCAACATTTATTCTTTCGATTCCTGAGGGAGTTGTAGAACGCCGAACTGCGGTTCACCCAGTTCGTGCCTTCACGTCTATAGGGCGTGATTGCGTGGGTTGTTTCGTCGGTACGTGGAAGGGTGATTGTCTCGGTAGTTCGTCGCATGGACAGCCTCGCGGTGCACTGCCTCTTCACCAGGTCACACAGTGACAAGTTATCAAGTTCGCAGATCCTACGAGAAGATCGGGCCACACAACTTGCTACACGCGTTGCATAGGCGTGTGCACATCACCGCCCGAATCATGTCACTAGCTTCGTGGTCGAAAGGTACTTTATTCGGCTAGCTAAATGTGAGGCATGCGTTCAACATGACAAGAGGGAGAAGCAATGATCGGTCCTTAATCGACATAGACGAAAAACTAACCGCACCCCAGAACCCTGTCTGGTTGCTTCCAACTTTTCTGCCCAGTCTCCAATTCTCCATCAACACATGGTTAATTCCAGGATATCATGCTTTTCATAGCTAAATTCTTTCAGTGACCACCTATCAATGTAGGTGACCAGAAATCACCAATCGCTACCGGTCTAAGCAAGGCTAAGCAATTCGATCCTGACCTAACAGGGTAACAGACAACCAGGTGGACAAGGATAGTAATAAATGCAACAACGGTTTCACTCAACTCCTATAACTCAATGCATCAATATGTAACTCACATATAAAGAATTGCTTGAATAAAATAGGGAATTTAGAATGCTCCGGGGCTTGCCTCTTTCAAACGAACTAGGCTGGTGATCTACGCACTCGGGCAAATCCTCTCCTTGCTCCTCATCCTCAGGCACCTCCTGTGCCTGGGGATCTTACGGATCTATCCTGGTCTGTTCTTTCGGCACTGCTACTGGCGACTTCTCCTGCGATCCTGTATGATGTAATTGCATAAGTAAACTGACAAGCTCTAGCATGATTTACTCCAAATATACAATAGTGACAAGCATTTCTGGTGCCTAGAAAAATATACAAAAATTACAGTAGCCTAGTGTTACTCCAAATAGCACACCATAAAAATTTCAGGAGATTTGGATGAGTATTACAACCTACACAAAAATGACAAGCTCTAGCATGATATTGAGCATGAAAATACTTTGTACTATCAAAAGTGTCAAACAACAAATTTAAGCACTTTTCAACAATCTACAAAGTAAATAATCACCACACAAAAATTATCATAGGCAAGTTTTATGCATATTTTTCCCTCTATCAAAAATAACAAATCTAGACAATAAATAGCACTTGAACTAGACATCAATAATTTTACACAGAACATGCCTAACATATATTTTCCTAGAAACTACATCACAAAAGAAAACTAATGCAAGTGGAACCATATTTTTCTGAGCTTTCTATGATTTACTATGCATTTCTTAAGAAAACAGCAATTATAAGGATTAAATAAAAACTCTACAGAAAAGTATTTCAAACTTGACATGCAATAATTTTACATCATAGATCTGGTCTTAAGAAGTCTATCAAAATTTGTTTCAAAATTTTTGGAGCTATAAATCTTGAGATATGATTTTTGAAAGCTTTTTCACAATTTCTGGAAATCTATTTTCTTTAAATCCGAAAATCCACACGGTCGCAAATGCTACGCGCACCCCGCTGCTACACACCGGATTAGTGCACTGAGACAAACATGCGGGCCTAGGGGTCAAACTGGACCCACTGGTCAGCCAGAGAGGAGGCCAGGCAGGAGCATCGCCGGCCGGAGCTCACCGGCGACGAGCCCACATGCGACACGGGTGTCACCAGTGTGCTCAGCACCCTGAGCCACACCGATAGGTGCCAACAAATGGCCGGGCAGCTCATCGGAGCAGCATGCCGGCGAGCAGCGGCGAACAGCGGCGTGGCTTATCGTCGGGCAAGTTGGTGCTCCTGGCCACGGGGAGGCACGGGAAGGAGCGCATGAGCTCCGCGATGCCGAGGCGGAGGAAGTGCACGCGAGAGAATGGGGAGGAAGGGGGCGGAACCATGCTAGTGACGGTGGACCGCCATGGCGGCCACACCGGAGACGGAGAAGAATGCCCGAAAGGGCTTTACCTTGGTGTTTCTGACGACGAGAAAGAGCGCAATAGCAACAGCAAGGGGAGTCGGAGCGGTGGGCAAGACGAATTGGGCGTGGGTGGAACAACGGCGGTGATAGGCGGTGGCGGAGCTCGGAGGGCCAGCAATGGCGCGGTGGCCGCTCGGCTTGGTCTGCAGCGCTGCTGGCGATAGGAGGCAAGGCGAAAGGGAGAGGAATGAGGGTGGAACGGGCGCGGACGGGCTCAAGAGGGCAGGGTGCGGCTCGGTGGGGCCGGCGGTGTGCCACCGGGCGAGCAGCGCTGGCGACGCGCGACCACGCGGCGGCGTTCTCCTGCACTGGTCGGGCGTGGGCGCGCGTGCGGGCGAGGGCGGGGGCAGGCGCGGACGCGGGCCGGGCTGGCCTAGCCAGCTGGGCCAGAAGCGGACCAGCGGCCTGCTAAGACGAAGAAAGCTTTTTCTTTTTTGAAATTTAATTTCTAGAAGTTCTAAACTATCCCAAATTCGAATTTGGAATAATAAAAAGGCATTTTCAAGATTTGACCCCAAAATAGAATTTGTTCAAAATTTAATTCTCTACAACTTTGCTTTCGGGCACATTTTCAAATTCCAAACAGATTTTGAATTAAAGTTCTAAAGTCCATTTTTTCAATTAAAAATCCATTTTCTAGAATATTTTTAAAAGCAAAATTTTGGGAAATTTTGGATACCAAAGTTGCTCCAAAAATCATGCTAATTAATTCTACGTTATTTAAAATTGTAGCCAAACATGTTTCACTAACATAGCAAGCAAAGTTAGGGCAAAAGTACAATAAACAAACATATGCAACATGCATGTTTCAAAATGATGTTTCAAATGTTTTAATTTCACTTTGCACTTTCTTTACATGTGATTATGAAATGTATTTGATGCTAATGCTCATGATTTTGGATGCTAATGCAATGCTTAACACCTAGGGTGTTACAGAGTCCCATTGAGTACGTCCAAAACGATTTCTATGCCTATGGTATGTTTGGTGCAAACCATGCACCTATCTTGCACTAACACTGACACTATCTCCAAATGGACTAAAATGAGATTCCACATGACCCACGTCACCTAGGAGTTCCATCGGTTGCGTCCAAAAACTATTTATGAGCCTATGATACGTTCAGTCTAAACCATGCACCTATTTTGCATCAAGATTAGCACTACCTCCAAACGGACTGAACAGAGCTCCACCAGACCCTCATCACTTAGAAGTACCATCGGGTGCGTCTAAAACGATTTATGAGCCTATGATACATTTGGGGCAAATCGAGCACCTATCTTGCACTGACGCTAACACTGTCTCAAAACAGATCGAAACGAGATTCTACATGAACCACGTCACCTAGGAGTTCCATCGGGTTCCTCCAATACTATTTCTGAGCCTATGGTACGTTCGACGCAAACCGTGCACCAATCTTGGGTCAAGAGTAGCACTATCTCCAAATGGACCGAACCGAGTTTCCACTTGAGCCTCGTTACCTAGGAGTCCCATCGAGTGCGTCCAAAATGATTTTTGTGCCTATGGTATGTTCGGTGCAACCCATGCACCTATCTCTACACTGACGCTAACATTATATCCAAATGGACTAAAATGAGATTCCACACGACCCCTGTCACTTATGAGTTTCATCGGGTGCGTCCAAATCTATTTATGAGCCTATGGTACATTCAGTGCAAACCGTGCACCTATCTTGCGTCAAGATTAGCACTATCTCCTAACACTATCTCAAAACAGATCGAAAAGAGATTCCACATGACCCACGTCACCTAGGAGTCCCATCGAGTGTGTCCGAAATGATTTCCATGCCTACGGTACGTTCGATGCAAACCGTGCAACTATCTTGCACTGACACTAACACTATCTCCAAATGGACTAAAACGAGACTCCACATGACCCATGTCACTTATGAGTTCCATTAGGTGTGTCCAAACCTATTTATGAGCCTATGGTACATTCAGTGCAAACCGTGCACCTATCTTGCGTCAATATTCGCACCATCTCGAACTAGACCGAACAGAGCTCCACCAGACCCTCATCACCTAAGAGTACCATTGAGTGCGTCTAAAACTATATATGAGCCTATGATATGTTTGACACAAACCGAGCCCCTATCTTGCACCGACGCTAACACTGTCTCAAAACATATCAAAACGAGATTCCACATGACCCACGTCGCCTAGGTGTTCCATCAGGTGCCTCCAATACTATTTCTGAGCCAATGGTACGTTCGACGCAAACCGTCCACCAATCTTGCATCAAGAGTAGCACTATCTCCAAATGGACTGAACCGAGCTTCCACTTGAGCCTCATCACCTAGGATTCCCATCGAGTGCGTCCAAAACGATTTCTATACCTATGGTAAGTTCAGTGCAAACCGTGCACCCATCTTGCACAGACACTAACACTGTCTCCAAATGAACTAAAACGAGACTCCACACGACCCACATCACTTAACGAGTTCCATCGGTTGCGTCCAAAACTATTTATGAGGCTATGATACGTTCAGTGCAAACCATGCACCTATTTTGCATCAAGATTAGCACTACCTTCAAACGGACCGAGCAAAGCTCCCCCAGACCCTCATCACCTAGAAGTACCATTGGGTGCGTCTAAAATGGTTTATGAGCCTATGATACGTTTGGGGCAAACCGAGCACCTATCTTGCACCGACGCTAACACTGTCTCAAAACAGATCAAAACGATATTCCACATGACCCACGTCACCTAGGAGTTCCATCGGGTTCCTCTAATACTATTTCTGAGCCTACGGTACGTTCGACGCAAACCGTGCGCCAATCTTGCGTCAAGAGTAGCACTATCTCCAAATGGACCAAACCGAGTTTCCACTTGAGCCTCATCACCTATGAGTCCCATCGAGTGCGTCCAAAATTATTTCTATGCCTATGGTATGCTTGGTGCAAACCGTGCACCCATCTTGCACTGACACTAACATTGTCTCCAAACAGACTAAAACAAAATTTCACACGACCCACGGCACTTACGAGTTCCATCGGGTGTGTCCAAAACAATTTATGAGCCTATGGTACGTTCCATTCAGACCATGCACCTATCTTATGTCAAGATTAGCACTATCTCCAAACGCACCAAACAGAGCTCCACTAGACCCTCGTCACCTAGGAGTACAATCGGGTGCGTCTAAAACGATTTATGAGCCTATGGTACGTTTGACGTAAACCAAGCACCTATCTTGCACTAACGCTAGCACTGTCTCAAAACTGATTGAAACGAGATTCCACATGATTCACGTCACCTAGGAGTTCCATTGGGGGCCACCAATTCTATTTCTGAGCCTACGATACATTCGACGCAAACCATGCACCAATCTTGCATCAAGAGTAGCACTATCTCCAAATAGACCGAACCGAGCTTCCACTTAAGCCTCATCACCTAGGAGTCCCATCGAGTGCGTCCAAAATGATTTATATGCCTATGGTATGTTCGGTGCATCCGATGCACCTATCTTTGCATTGACACTAGCATTATCTCCATACAGACTAAAATGAGATTCCACACAACCCCTGTCACGTACGAGTTCCATCAGGTGCGTCCAAAACTATTTATGAGCCTATGGTACATTCCGTGCAAAACATGCACCTATCTTGCATCAAGATTAGCAATATCTCCTAACATTGTCTCAAAATAGATCTAAACAGATTGACACAAACTGAGCACCTATCTTACACTGATGGTGACACTGTCTCAAAACAGATTGAAATGAGATTCCACATGACTCACGTCACCTAGGAGTTCCATCAGGTGCCTCCAATACAATGTCCAAGCCTACGGTACGTTCGACGCAAACCATGCACCAATCTTGCGTCAAGTGTTGCACTATCTCCAAACAGACCGAAGCGGGCTTCCACTTGAGCCTCGTCACCTAGGAGTCCCATCGAGTGCATCCAAAATGATTTCTATGCCTGTGGTATGTTCGGTGCAAACCATGCACCTATCTTACACTAACACTGTCTTCAAACGGACCAAAACAAAATTCCACATGACCCATGTCACTTACGAGTTTCATCGAGTGCGTCCCAAACTATTTATGAGCCTATGGTACGTTTAGTTCAAACCATGCACCTATCTTGTGTCAAGATTAACACTATCTCTAAACGAACTAACTGAGCTCCACCAGACCCTCATCTCCTAGGAGTGCCATCAGGTGCGTCTAAAACAATTTATGAACCCACGGTAAGTTTGATGCAAACCGAGCACCTATCTTGCACCGACGCTAGCAGTGTCTCAAAACTGATCGAAATGAGATTCTACATGACTCATGTCACCTAGGAGTTCCATCGGGGGCCTCCAAAACTGTTAATGAGCCTACGGTACGTTCGACGCAAACCGTGCACCAATCTTGCATCAAGAGTAGCACTATCTCTAAACGGAATGAACCAAGCTTCCACTTGAGCCTCGTCACCTACGAGTCCCACCGAGTACGTCCAAAACGATTTCTATGCCTATGGTATGTTCGGTGCAAACCGTGCACCTGTCTTGCACTAACACTGACACTGTCTCCAAACGGACTAAAATGAGATTCCACATGACCCACGTCACTTAGGAGTTCCATTGGGTGCGTCCAAAACTATTTATGAGCCTATGATACGTTCAGTGCAAACCATACACCTATCTTGTGTCATGATTAGCACTATCTCCAAACGGACCGAACAGAGCTCCACTAGACCCCCGTCACCTAGGAGTACCATCGGGAGCATCTAAAATGATTTATGGGCCTATGGTACGTGATGCAAACCGATCACCTATCTTGCACTGACACTAACACCGTCTCAAAAACATATCGAAACGAGATTCCACATGACCCACATCACCTAGTAGTTCCATCGGCTTCCTCCAATACTATTTCTGAGCCTACGATACGTTCGACGCAAACCGTGCACCAATCTTGCATCAAGAGTAGCACTATCTCCGAACGGACCGAACTGAGCTTCCACTTAAGTCTCGTCACCTAGGAGTCCCATCGAGTGCGTCCAATATGATTTCTATGCCTATGGTATGTTCGGTGCAACCCATGCACCTATCTTTGCATTGACACTAACACTATCTCCAAACAGACTAAAACGAGACTCCACACGACACATGTAACTTAGAAGTTCCATCGGGTGCGTCCAAAACTATTTATGAGCCTATGGTACATTCAGTGCAAAACGTGCACCTATCTTGCGTCAAGATTAGCAATATCTCCTAACACCGTCTCAAAACAGATTGAAACAAGATTCCACAAGACCCACATCATCTAGGAGTTCCATCGGGTGCCTCCAATACTATTTCCGAGCCTACGGTACGTTCGACGCAAACCATGCACCAATCTTGTATCAAGAGTAGCACTATCTCCAAACGGACCGAACCGAGCTTCCACTTGAGCCTCATCATCTAGGAGTCCCATCGAGTGCGTATAAAACAATTTCTATGCCTATGGTATGTTCGGTGCAAACCGTGCACCTATCTTGCACTAACACTAACACTGTCTCCAAACAGACCAAAATGAAATTCCACACGACACACATCACTTACGAGTTCCATCGGGTGCGTCCAAAACTATTTATGAGCCTATGGTACGTTTAGTTCAAACCATGCACCTATCTTGTGTTAAGATTAGCACTATCTCCAAACGCACCGAACAAAGCTCCACTGGACCCTCGTGACCTAGGAGTACCATCAGGTGCGTCTAAAACTATTTATGAGCCTATGGTACGTTTGACACAAACCGAGCACCTATCTTACACCGATGCTGACACTGTCTCAAAACAGATTGAAATGAGATTCCACATGACTCACCTCACCTAGGAGTTCCATCAGGTGCCTCCAATACAATTTCCAAGCCTACGGTACGTTCGACGCAAACCGTGCACCAATCTTGCGTCAAGTGTTGCACTATCTCCAAACAGACTGAAGCGAGCTTCCACTTGAGCCTCATCACCTAGGAGTCCCATCGAGTGCATCCAAAATGATTTCTATGCCTATGGTATGTTCGGTGCAAACCATGCACCTATCTTGCACTAACACTAACACTGTCTTCAAATGGACTAAAACGAAATTCCACACGACCCATGTCACTTACGAGTTCCATTGAGTGCATCCAAAACTATTTATGAGCCTATGGTACGTTTAGTTCAAACCATGCACCTATCTTATGTCAAGATTAACACTATCTCCACACGCACCGAACAAAGCTCCACCAGACCCTCGTCACATAGGAGTACCATCGGGTGTGGCTAAAACGATTTATGAGCCTATGGTACATTTGTCGCAAACTGAGCACCTATCTTGCACCGATGCTAGCACTGTCTCAAAATTGATCAAAACAAGATTCCACATGACTCACGTCACCTAGGAGTTCCATCGGGGGCTCCAATACTATTTATGAGCCTACGGTACGTTCAACGCAAACCGTGCACCAATCTTGCATCAAGAGTAGCACTATCTCTAAACGGAACGAACTGAGCTTCCACTTGAGCCTCGTCACCTACGACTCCCACCGAGTATGTCCAAAACAATTTATTTGCCTATGGTATGTTTCGTGCAAACTGTGCATCTATCTTGCACTGACACTAACACTATCTCCAAATGGACTAAAACGAGATTTCACGTGACTCACGTCACTTAGGAGTTCCATCGGGTGCGTCCAAAACTATTTATGAGCCTATGATACCTTCAGTGCAAACCATGCATCAATCTTGGGTCAAGATTAGCACTATCTCCAAACAGACCGAACAGAGCTCCACCAGACCTCGTCACCTAGGAGTAACATCGGGTGCGTCTAAAACAATTTATGACCTGTGGTACTTTTGACGCAAACCGAAAACCTATCTTCCACCGAAGCTAACACTGTCTCAAAGCTGCTCGCAACGAAATTCCACATGACTCATGTCACCTAGGAGTTCCATTGGGGGCCTCTAATACTATTTCTGAGCCTACGGTACGTTCGAGGCAAACCGTGCACCTATCTTACGTCAACATTAGCACTATCTCGAACCAGACCAAATAGAGCTCCACCAGACCTCGTCACCTAGGAGTACCATCGGTGCGTCTAAAACTATTTCTGAGCCTACGGTACGTTCGACGTAAACTGTGCACCAATCTTGCATCAAGAGTAGCACTATCTCCAAACGGACCGAATCGAGCTTCCATTTGAGCCTCGTCACCTAGGAGTCCCATCGAGTGCGTCCAAAATGATTTCCGTGCCTATGGTATGTTCGGTGCAAACCGTGCACCTATCTTGCACTAATACTAACACTGTCTCCAAATGGACTAAAACGAGATTCCACACGACCCACGTCAATTACGAGTTCCGTCAGGTGCGTCTATCTAAAATAATTTATGAGCCTATGGTACGTTCGGTGCAAACCGAGCACCTATCTTGCACTGACACTAACACTGTCTTAAAGACAGATCAAAACGATATTCCACATGACCCACGTCACCTAAGAGTTCCATCAGGTGCCTCCAATACTATTTTCGAGCCTACGATACGTTCGACGCAAACTGTGCACCAATCTTGCATCAAGAGTAGCACTATCTCCAAACAGACCGAACCGAGCTTCCACTTAAGCCTTATCACGTAGGAGTCCCATCGAGTGCATACAAAATGATTTCTATGCCTATGGTATGTTCGGTGCAAACCGTGCACCTATCTTGTACTAGCACTAACACTATCTCCAAATGGACTAAAACGAGATTCCACCTGACCCACATCACTTAGGAGTTCCATCAGGTGGATCCAAAACTATTTATGAGCCTATGATACATTCAATACAAACCATGCACCTATCTTGTTTCAAGATTGGCACTATCTCCAAACGGACCGAAGAGAGCTCCACCAGAACCTCGTCACCTAGGAGTACCATCAGGTGCATCTAAACTGATTTATGAGCCTATGGTACGTTTGAGGCAAACCGAGCACCTATCTTGCACTGACGCTAACACTGTCTCAAAACAGATTGAAACGAGATTTCATAGGACCCAGGTCACCTAGAAGTTCCATCGGGTTCCTCCAATACTATTTCTGAGCCTATAGTATGTTCAACGCAAACTGTGCACCAATATTGCATCAAGAGTAGCACTATCTCCAAACGAACCAAACCAAGCTTCCACTTGAGCCTCGTCACCTAGGAGTCCCATCGAGTGCGTCCAAAACGATTTCTATGCCTATGGTATGTTCGGTGCAAATCGTGCACCTATCTTGCACTGACACTAACATTATCTCCAAGTGGATGTTGGTATTAATTAAGTGCAACTAAAATATGAAGGATTCTGCAAGCACACAGAATATACCATTGTAGCATTTTACCGGGAGTAAACCAGTTATCGTTATTTATATTTTACCATAGGGAAGCAAGGGTTAAAGAATCTGATAATTCACCATCATATATCTACTAACCTAGTAAACCAACCAGACTATAGCACGGGTAAATGATATGTGAAATGATAGGATTTATGTAATATGACACACATGGGATAGGTCACTAAAGATATGCAACTAGTTAACTTGGGAGGTCAACGGGTGAGGTAGATTCCTATGATATTCTTATCACATAGTAAAGGTATACCCAACTATGCTAAGACTTAGCACACTCTTGTGCACTTTGGGACACCACTAGTAGGAGAGAGCACCACAAAGGATACCTCTACTGACGTGACTACGATCCTACAATTTAAGAACCTGCTCGATAGATATTGACGGGGCTGTCACCTCCTGTAACTACCATATAGCTAGGGAACAGGGTGTACTCATAGGTAGAACATCGTGTAAGCACCACGCTTACATGAGGCTCGGCTACCTAGCCTAATCGACAAACTACAAGGCTAAGCGCTCTATGAACTAGCACACAAAAGGAATGATAAACTCAACTAGCAAGATATATTCAAAGTAAGCATAGCCATGTAAATAAGAGAATAAGTATAAGTCTAACAGAATGTTGAAGTGAAGATACAAGGCTTTACCAAGCTTCCATGACTAGATCCAGAACCTTAAGCAAGATCCCAACTCAACCCTCTCTCCTAAGATACTAATCTACTACATTGAAGAAGCTAGACCTAATCCCCTAGAGAGGTCATCCTTTAATGGGACAACTCTGACCTGATCCTGGCTGGGAGATAATGAATTAGGGTTTAGGGGGATGCCTCCTCTAGGAGCCAGGGACCTTGCTTATATAGCCCTCTAGGAAGCACCATAGCCTTCGGATCAAACCGACCTTGATCTATGATTAATATTCATCCTCAAAGGCGGTGGAGGGGCGATCCACAAGACGGAGCCTGATTGGCTATAGGACCTGGGCGCCCGCCCCATCCCTTGGCCCAAATGGGCTCATATTTAGTGTGGGTTGATTGATCTTTTTGTTAGCTTCGATTCACCTAGTGGATCACCTAAAACGGAGTTCGGATGAGGGAGATATGCCCGTTTTACTCCGGACTGCTCTTGGAGCCCATTTGCAATCTTTCGGAAGACGTAACTTTGTCATCTGGACTCCGATTTGGGTGAACCAAAACTCTATTTCATGTGTCTTGATGAGCTCTATGCAATGGTTTACTTTATTTCATCATTTGAGATACTTATATTTGGTGATTCTGGTCTTTTTTTAGTTTAACCCCTGCAAAACATAGATTCATCAAAACTCGTGGAATTATGTTAGTAGACTCCGTATATCTAAGAGATAATTATGTTTAGGTCCTTTTTCATGTTTTGTTGGTTAAAATTGACACTTATCTACCATCAACAACTCCCCCAAGCTTACCCTTTGCTCATCCCTGAGCAAAGATAAACTCAGTGATGGATCAGGAGTTGCTACAATGCTTTCATGCCTCGAAAGTACACATGCGTTCAAACAAGAATTCTCCTTCGGATTGGAACGAACTATCCTGATTTCAAATCCACTCATATTACCTTTTACCATGGGGCTTGTAGCTGTCACTTGGGTCTTGAGTAGTTGAGAGATAGAACGGTCAAGTCAAGCGCCATGTCTCAAGCTCTTTGATCAACTATTATTCTGGAGTTTTTGCAAGATTTTCAAATAAAACTTAGAGATTCCTATGTATGACCCTCTCATGTCTCTCCTCTGTGGTATTTTTGGATCCTTACCAAGGCATTTATGGTGTGTGCCTTCTCTCTTCTCTCAAGATATGTTGTATTTTTGGCATTAGGCATAGTAACATTATGCCTTCTTTCTCTCACCACACTTCTAATAGGCTTATATGGAGCTCATAGGTAGGGAGACAAGGAATTCATACTTGCGAACATTTATTTCATAGTCAGACCATGGATCCAGAGGGACAAGTGTGGCCATATAGTCAAATCAAGATGTGCATGTGTGTGATCCTAAATATGGGCTGAGTGGATATGTAGTGGAAATGATGGAGGATGTTAGTTGTAAGTGGAAATAAGGGGGGTAGAAGAATAATGGTGAACATCTAATTCTACTTTTGCTCCTTGAAGGAATTTTATACCTCTCTTGAACTTTGAAGAACTTGAAGAGAACTTGGGTTGCTGAAAATCTCTCATAATTAGGACCCTTGTCCTTTTATTCTCTTTATTTTTTCTTTCTCACTCTCCCCTTGATGAGGACTTCAACACCAACGATGCATCCACACCGATACTAGTACCTCTTGCTGGTCCTCTTACTCGTGCTTGCGTTCGTCAACTTAATCATCAAGTGAGTTCCTTCTTGAGCTTCTGTCCATCATGTTTAGATCTTGGAGACATGTGCACTCTTGTTTTGATTAGGAATCAGGGAGAAGACCGAACGGGAAACAGACTCACGTTGGCTGGATTCGGACTGCAGCACAGCACCAACTTGTGATGGCCGCCATGACTTCATACGGACTCCAATTGGGATGTTCTAGCACTTGTTGGAAAGCTTATCAAGTATACTTTCCAATGGATCCAACCTCATATCCATATTACGTCGGAGGCGCTTGCAGTCATTGTTTTATTGTCACGTCCTTCTCTATCTGCGGTGCTGCGTCACCTAATTTTTGGGCTGTTGGCCTATGTATGAAGTTGGGTCCATTAGGGACGCATCCTAGGGCTGGAGGATGACCCAAACACTGCCTTAGTCATCCTCTCATCTACTTATATGTCTCTAGAGCCGCCAGAACAGATTGGGTTTTGTTTAGATCAAGTTAGCCTTCGCTACTTGCCTGTAAACGCACGTGCTGGATCAGCCGCCCGTCTACTTGTCTTCGGAACCCCACGTCATTGGAGATTGAGTTTGAAACCTTCATTTACATCTAGTAATTCAGTACTTGTTCTCTTGTTCTTGCGAGTTCTTCGATTGCTTGCAGGACGGGTGCCCTAGTGGCTGGTTGTCGCACCGCAAGATCACGGCAACCATTGGAGGTGGTGTATCGGTTGCCAAGGTGCAACGTCCCTGGATCGTTGTAGTTAGACCGTGAACGTCATCTTTTTCCACCAATCGAGTTCGCCACGATCTCTCATCGAAAGATCGGCCATCAAACCCCAGCGGGTTCTTATCAGTTGGTAATCAGAGCAAGGTTAATCGGTGAGAGACTTCCAATCCTTTCCCTGTTTTAATTCCTATAGTCCAGAAAAGCCAAAAAAATAGTAGATTAGGGTTTTGTAATCCTATAGACATTTTGAGCCTTTGAATAGTACTACGTAGTTAGGGCTTGTTGAGTCATCGATTGCATCGGTTGTGTCGAGTTGCTGGTCTTAGTTTTATTCCATTAGAGTTTCGAGTTCTTGTCATGTTTTAGTCACAACCGTGCACTACTATATCAGTTTCAGATTCATGTTCTTTTTAGAGTCTGAGTACTACCCTCGTATCCAGTTTCCTTCCGAACCTGAGTTGCTTCTGCGTTCAATTCCGAGTCTGAGTTGGTTTCGGTGATCGAGTCCGAACGACTTAATATACCTTTTATACGAGATTTGCTTACTCTAGAGAGAGAGAGAGAGTGTGTGGTGAATTGCTCATTTGTCATCTCTCTGTTCATATAATTAGTTTTGAGGATCCCCTGAAAAAAAAAGAAAAAAAAAGAAAAAAAAGAAAAAGAAGTAAGATAAAAGAAAAGGGGGCTGATTTTTGTGTTGATTCTTTTGCTAGGTGGTGTTGTGATCTCCTTGTGTCCAGGCTCGCGTCTCTAGCACGGTCTAGGCTAGGACCAGCATAGTACCACCGTTGAACGATTATTCAGCTTGCTTTTGTAACTAATGTGGTGCTATCATTTTCCTTGGTATTACATTTGGCCCACCTACAGCTCCACATATACGACTACAACTTGACAGGTGTTGTTGCTGCGGTACCGGTACACTCTCTTCCAAGGTTGCAGACTTGCTGGTTGTCGACCCCTCTTGTTGAGCAAGGTAAGAACTGGTAAGAGCTTGATAAACAGGTTGAGAGTGAGCGCCTTGCTGTAGCTACATCCTAGTAGTTGTAGGGCTTTTATTTCTTCACCTATTTTCTTGTTTCCACTTTGTTTTGTTGAACCATGTCAGGATCAGAGGACGGTAACAAGATTCCACAATCTCCTCGTACCAAGGGCATCATTCAACCTTTTACAAGGCAAGTGCAGCTGCATACAGAAGGACTTAATAACGATTTACAAGTGACCAATGACAAGATTGGGCAACTGGAGACAGCACAACTTACCACCTCCACCAAGCTTATAGGGTTGGAGGCATCTGTGGCTCGTATGGACAAAAGCCTTGCTGCCCTTTTGAACCGTTTTGATGACTTCCACACAAAAGACAAAAAGCGGCATAATGAAGACAAGAAGGACGAAGAGCGAGTTGAAGATAATTATGATGAAGATTATACTGCTGATACTGAACGTGATGATCAGGATGCTCGTCATCGGCGTCATCTACACCATAATCGTAGAGGTATGGGTGGTCACCGCCGACGTGAGGTACCCAATAATAATGATGCTTTCAGCAAGATTAAATTTAAAATACCTCCTTTTGATGGTAAGTATGATCCTGATGCGTACATTATTTGGGAAATTGCCGTTGACCAAAAGTTTGCATGTCATAATTTTCCTGAGGATACTCGTGTTAGGGCTGCTACTAGTGAGTTTACCGATTTTGCCTCCGTTTGGTGGATAGAACATGGCAAGAAAAATCCTGATAACATACCTCGAACTTGGGGTGCTTTGAAACGAGTCATGCGGGCTAGATTTGTTCCTTCTTATTATGCACGTGATATGTTAAATAAGATGCAGCAATTGAGACAAGGTGCCAAAAGTGTAGAAGAATATTATCAGGTATTACAAATGGGTATGCTGCGTTGTAACTTAGAGGAGGAAGAGGAATCTGCTATGGCTAGATTTTTGGGCGGGCTAAATCGTGAAATCCTGGACATCCTTGCTTATAAAGATTATACTAACATAACCCGTTTGTTTCATCTTGCTTGTAAAGCTGAAAGAGAAGTGCAGGGGCGACGTGCCAGTGCCAAGACTAATTTTTCTGCAGGGAGGACTAATTCGTGGTAGCCCCGCACGACTACACGTACTCCTATGCCATCATCCAGTGATAAGCCTCGCGTTACTCCTGCAAACTCAGTGACAAAGACAGCCACAACGCCTGCTGCGAGTGCTACTTCCATGGCATCTACAGGTAGAACAAGGGACATTCAATGTCACCGGTGCAAGGGATATGGACATGTGATTCGTGATTGTCCAAGCAAGCGCGTTATGGTCGTCAAAGATGACGGTGAGTATTCATCTGCTAGTGATTTTGATGAAGATACACTTGCATTGCTTGCAGCTGACCATGTAGGTAGTGAAGGACACTTGGAAGAACATATTGATGCAGGTGAAGTAGACCGCTATGAGAGCCTCATTGTACAGCGAGTACTTAGTGCACAAATGGAGAAGGCAGAGCAAAATCAGCGACACACATTGTTTCAAACAAAGTGTGTCATCAAAGAGCGTTCGTGCCGCATGATCATTGATGGAGGTAGCTGCAACAACTTAGCTAGCAGCGATATGGTGCAAAAACTGGCGCTTACCACCAAACCACACCCACATCCCTATTACATTCAATGGCTAAACAATAGTGGTAAGGCAAAGATAACTAGACTTGTGAGAATCAATTTTTCCATTGGATCCTATAAAGATATTGTGGAATGTGATGTTGTGCCTATGCAAGCTTGTAATATTCTGCTAGGTAGACCTTGGCAATTTGATAGAGATTCTATGCATCATGGTAGAACAAATCAGTATTCCTTTCTATACCATGATCAAAAAATTGTGTTGCATCCCATGTCTCCTGAAGCTATTATGCAAAATGATGTTGCTACGGCTGCAAAGGTTCAGAATGAGAACAACAAAAGTGACAAATCTGTGGCTGATGACAAGAATGAGATAAAATTGAAAGGGACTTGTTTGCTTGCTACTAAATCTGATATAAATGAGTTTAATGAATCAGCTTCCATTGCTTATGCTTTAGTATGCAAAGATGCATTGATCTCCCTTCACGATACGCAGCATTCTTTGCCTCCTGCTATTGCTAACATTTTGCAGGAGTATTCTGATGTGTTTCCAAGTGAAATACCAGCGGGGCTGCCACCTATATGCGGGATTGAGTACCAAATTGATCTTATTCCTGGTGCATCTTTGCCAAACCATGCGCCATACAGGACAAATCCAGAGGAAACAAAAGAAATCCAGCGGCAAGTGCAGGAACTACTCGACAAAGGTTATGTGCGTGAGTCTCTTAGTCCTTGTGCTGTTCCGGTTATTTTGGTGCCTAAGAAAGATGGAACGTGGCGTATGTGTGTTGATTGTAGGGCTATTAATAACATCACCATTCGATATCGATACCCTATTCCCCGTTTAGATGATATGATTGATGAATTGAGTGGTGCTATTGTGTTTTCCAAAGTTGATTTGCGTAGTGGGTACCACCAGATTCGTATGAAATTAGGAGATGAATGGAAAACTGCTTTCAAAACTAAGTTCGGCTTATATGAGTGGTTGGTAATGCCTTTTGGGTTAACTAATGCACCTAGTACTTTCATGAGATTAATGAACGAGGTTTTGCGTGCTTTCATTGGGAAATTTGTTGTAGTCTACTTTGATGATATATTGATTTATAGCAAATCTATGGATGAACACCTAGCTCATTTACGTGCTGTTTTTGATGCTCTACGAGATGCACGTTTATTTGGTAACCTTGAGAAGTGCACCTTTTGTACCGATCGAGTGTCTTTTCTTGGCTATGTTGTGACTCCACAGGGAATTGAGGTTGATCAAGCCAAGGTGGAAGCTATACAGAGATGGCCTGTACCAAAGACTATCACACAGGTGCGGAGTTTCCTAGGACTTGCGGGGTTCTATCACCGTTTTGTGAAGGATTTCAGCACCATTGCTGCACCATTGAATGATCTTACAAAGAAGGGAGTGCCTTTTAATTGGGGCAAAGCACAAGAGAATGCCTTCATCATGTTGAAAGATAAGTTGACACATTCTCCAACTTCCTGATTTTAATAAGACTTTCGAACTTGAATGTGATGCTAGTGGAATTGGATTGGGTAGTGTTTTATTACAAGAAGGAAGACCCATTGCATATTTTAGTGAGAAACTAAGTGGACCTGTGCTGAATTATTCTACTTATGACAAAGAATTGTATGCTCTTGTGCGGACATTAGAAACATGGCAGCATTATTTGTGGCCCAAAGAATTTGTTATACATTCTGATCATGAATCGTTGAAGCATATTCGTAGTCAAGGAAAACTGAATCATAGACATGCTAAGTGGATTGAATTTATTGAATCTTTTCCTTATGTAATCAAACACAAGAAAGGAAAAGAGAATGCTTTGTCTAGGTGATATACTTTGTTGACACAACTTGATTATAAGATCTTTGGTTTGGAAACAATCAAAGAACAATATGTGCATGATGATGATTTTAAGGACGTGTTACTGCAATGTAAAGATGGAAAAGCATGGAATAAATTTTTTGTAAATGATGGCTTTGTGTTTAGAGCTAACAAGCTATGCATTCCAGCTAGCTCCGTTCGTTTGTTATTGCTACAGGAGGCGCATGGAGGTGGCTTGATGGGACATTTTGGAGCAAAGAAGACGGAGGACATCCTTGCTGGTCATTTCTTTTGGCCAAAGATGAGGAGAGACGTGGAGAGATTTGTCGCTCGCTGCACTACATGTCAAAAGGCTAAGTCACGGTTAAATCCACACGGTTTGTATATGCCTCTACCTGTTCCCAATGCTCCTTAGGAAGATATTTCTATGGATTTTATGTTGGGATTGCCAAGGACTAGGAAGGGTCGTGATAGTGTTTTTGTGGTTGTGGATAGATTTTCTAAGATGGCACACTTTATACCTTGTCATAAAACTGATGATGCGACACATATTGCTGATTTATTCTTTCGTGAAGTTGTTCGTTTGCATGGTGTGCCAAATACAATTGTTTCTGATCGAGATGCTAAATTTCTTAGCCATTTTTGGAGAACTTTATGGGCTAAATTGGGGACTAAACTTTTATTTTCTACCACTTGTCATCCCCAAACTGATGGTCAAACAGAAGTTATGAATAGAACTTTATCAACTATGTTAAGGGCTGTTTTAAAGAAGAATATTAAGATGTGGGAAGATTGTTTACCTCATATTGAGTTTGCTTATAATCGTTCAATGCATTCTACTACAAAGATGTGTCCATTTGAGATTGTTTATGGTTTGTTGCCATGTGCTCCTATTAATTTAATGCCTTTACCAACTTCAGAAAAGTTAAATTTTGATGCTAAGCGACGTGCTGAATTGATGTTGAAACTGCATGAGACAACCAAACAAAACATAGAGCGTATGAATGCTAAATATAAGCTTGCTAGTGATAAAGGTCGCAAAGAATTAAAATTTGAACCTGGAGATTTGGTTTGGTTGCATTTAAGAAAGGAGCGGTTTCCTGAATTGAGAAAATCTAAACTGATGCCTAGAGCTGATGGACCATTTAAAGTGTTGCAACGAATTAATGAGAATGCATATAAGCTTAATCTTCCTACAGATTTTGGGGTTAGTCCCACATTTAACATTGCAGATTTAAAGCCATATTTGGGTGAGGAAGATGAGCTTGAGTCGAGGACGACTCAAATGCTAGAAAGGGAGGATGATGAGGACTTCAACACCAACGATGCATCCACACCGATACCAGTACCTCTTGCTGGTCCTCTTACTCGTGCTCACGTTCGTCAACTTAATCATCAAATGAGTTCCTTCTTGAGCTCCTGTCCATCATGTTTAGATCTTGGAGACACGTGCACTCTTGTTTTGATTAGGAATCAGGGAGAAGACCGAAAGGGAAACGGACTCGCGTTGGCTGGATTCGGACTGCAGCACAGCACCAACTTGTGATGGCCTCCATGACTTCATACGGACTCCAATTGGGATGTTCTAGCACTTGTTGGAAAGCTTATCAAGTCTACGTTCCAATGGATCCAACCTCATATCCATATCACGTCAGAGGCGCATGCAGTCATTGTTTTATTGTAACGTCCTTCTCTGTCTGTGGTGCTGCGTCACCTAATTTTTGGGCTGTTGGTCCATGTATGAAGTTGGGTCCATTAGGGATGCGTCCTAGGGCTGGAGGACGACCCAAACACTGCCTTAGTCATCCTCTCATCTACTTATATGTCTCTAGAGCCGCCAGAACAGAGTGGGTTTTGTTTAGACCAAGTTAGCCTTCACTACTTGCCTATAAACGCGCGTGCTGGATCAGCTGCCCGTCTACTTGTCTTCGGAACCCCACGTCATTGGAGATTGAGTTTGAAACCTTCATTTACATCTAGTAATTCAGTACTTGTTCTCTTGTTCTTGCGAGTTCTTCGATTGCTTGCAGGACGGGTGCCCTAGTGGCTGGTTGTCATACCGCAAGATCACGGCAACCATTGGAGGTGGTGTATCGGTTGCCAAGGCGCAACGTCCCTGGATCGTTGTAGTCAGACCGTGAACGTCATCTTTTTCCACCAATTGAGTTCGCCATGATCTCTCATCGAAAGATCGGCCATCAAACCCCAGCGGGTTCTTATCAGTGATACATCCAGCCCAGGTGGGGTTGGCCGAGGCCCAATAAATTATGGTTGCCCGGACCCCAACAGTTCTTATGCACACCCACTCGGAGAAAGACCCAATATCCCTAAAACACTAGTCTGATAGGGGAAGGGTGGCTCTCTCTTTTTAAGGTGGCTTCCTCCTCCCAAGCTAAGCAAGGTGGGATTATTCAGAGGCTCACACAGTCGTCGCCCGACTACAACTAGGCCACTTAGCCTTTTCTGTTGTGTCTTTGCCAGCGGGTAATAGTGGAGGATGTCCTCATCATTCCCACCCCCTTAAACAAGGGCCCAGCTCTGATACCAAATGATACATCCGGCCCAGGTGGGATTGGCCGAGGCCCAATAAATTAAGGTTGCCCGGACCCTAACAGTTCTTATGCACACCCACTCGGAGAAAGACCCAATATCCCTAAAAGACTAGTCTGATAGGGGAAGGGTGGCTCTCTCTTTTTAAGGTGGCTTCCTCCTCCCAAGCTAAGCAAGGTGGGATTATTCAGAGGCTCACACAGTCGCCGCCCGACTACAACTAGGCTACTTAGCCTTTTTTGTTGCGTCTTTGCCAGCGGGTAATAGTGGAGGATGTCCTCATCACCCCTTTTTTCTCTCTCTTTTTTTCTTTTTTTAAACAACTGAATATGGTGGAATAATTCCTAAGTATCTTTTTGGAAACATAGATAAGTGGTAGCAATGGAAATACTAGAGCTTAAAACAAAAGGGGTTAGCAATGGATGAAAGGTTTTGTTCACTCCTAGTGTAGGAGCAAAACAACTTGGTGGGTTGTGTCTAATGGAAAATATTTAGATGCGTACTTCCAGGGTAGAAGCAGCATAAGTAGGTGGAGTGCACGTGAATCTTGATTTTAACCGCATGACTAATCCCCTAGGGTCAACACAGACCGACCACACTCAATGCTTACAAGCAGCTAAGCTAACAAGTGAAAGTCTTTCCTAATCTAGTAAGCATGTATATATGGCTGTGGTAGGAATTAAACTCTCGTCATACAGGAACTCATCATGTAGATATTTTTAGTTTTCAAAAGATAAATTCTCCAGAACTCTAGTATCTCTAGGAATAAGATAAACAACAGCTCAAACTTTCCCATATCATATCCACCAACTACCTAGACTTAGATCAAGCATTCGCTACCCAGAAGTTTTAGGTTCAGAGCAAATCTTAGATCAAAACAATTGTGTTCCAAAACTTAGAAGAGTTCGAGGTTGAAAACTAGGTACTTGAAAGGAATTACGACAGAGCAACTATTCATCATTTCCATGTAAGAGATCATTCTAGGGTTCACTTTAGCAAGGTAAAACTTTGCGCACTCTCCTATATTTATTTAGCAAACTTAAAGATCATACATAAATATATAGAAAGGGAAACATTTATTTGGCTTTCTAAAGGTTATGCATCTTTTTATTTGTTTCATATATCAAAGAAAAAATATATAAGTAAATAGATAGGTAAGAAAAAACTTAGCTGGATATATGAGGGATGCTCTCCCCCAAGCTGGATGTTGACGTAGTCTTGCTTGATGAAGTTGACAGGCAGTGGAGATGTTCTTCCTCTGTCAGAGTGTTTATGTTGATGATGGTTGAGACAACACTCCTACAGGGGATAGATTGTCCTTCTGTCTGTTTGATCCTTTGAATTCTGTGAAGCTCAAATAGTTAACAAAGCTTATGGAACTGACTAAGTGTTAGTGATAAACCTCTAAGCCTTGGGCATCTAGAACCTCTTGAAAAATGTATCTTTCTAGCAGGATCTCTTTGGCAATATTTTTGTACTTTTACACTATGCAAGAAATTATAAAGAATGATGAATGCATATTTATTTTATTTTTATGCCACCACAGCAAGTAGACTTATGGGTTTTATATCGCAAATTTATTCACATGGGGCGTAGCAGTTTTGAGATGCAATGCAAGACATATTTATTTTCTTTTCTAATGCAGATGTAACAAAGTAAAATATGCAACAAGAATTGATTATGTTAATGTGGATAAGTAAATATGGTAAAGGAAAAACTTATGCAATGCTGAAAAAGAAATATGGATAACTACCAAGTTTACCTCCGTGGTGAGGATTTGGCGATTCAAGTCCTCCAAACAGGACTTCTTGTCATGTTCACTCCTTAGGTGCATCATCTTATCTCAAAGGTACAAACCCATGTTTTTTTCAGCAGTTTGAACTGAAACTTTAATTGTGGAAGCTGGCAACATCTCTTTCAGTGTGCATGTTGCAGGTTCAGACTCTTACTTGTAGGGTTTTGGAAATCAACTAATTCCCCTTCATTTTTCTTGAAGTGTGTCATACTTGCAAAGACAAGGTAGAGATCAAGTGCATAGGTCCTGTTGGTGGAAAAACACCAACAAAACCATAACCCTATTTATTCTTCTTTAACCTTAGGCACATTGAACATGATGAGATTAATGTGTGTTGTTCATTTTATGGGTGGCAAGATTAGAAGGACGGGCATGAATGTAGCATTTAAATACTTTTGTCAAAAAGAGTGGAATTGCTTAACCAATGGAAGAATTATGAACTTTACATTTATGTATCAAACATTTTTAGGATTAAGACAATCATCTCCCAAAGATGCAACATTTAACTCATTTAATTATGTCTATGAAATCAAGATTGTGATGTTATAAACAAGCTTAAGAAACAAGACATGTTTAGTCAGATTGAATCAAGCAAGTTGTAACTCGAACATATTTATTCTTTTCTTTAGGTGCATACCAGAGTCATGGTAAAGCTTTATAAATAATGACCACTTACCTTAGGATGTTACCTTTATAACTGGAGCACCTTGTGATGAAGAGTAGATGCTTCTAGTGGTCCTTTCCTTCTTGGATTTTGCCTCACTCGGTGCACCTCTCTCCCTTGACTTGTTCATGAGCATCTTGTCTTCTAGATTTGCACTCCTTCTTTCTCCTTCCTCTTCTCTCTTTTTTTATTGTGTCCAGACCTTTTACTCCACTCATTATTTCCTCTCAGCTTGCCAGAGCGATAGGGGCTTGGGAGGAGGAAGAGCATTGTTGGATCATCTTTTAGAGGAATTGATGGCCTTTCTCCCCCAAGCTTGAGCCTTGTTGTCGCTCGTCGCTTGAAGCCAAGTGTGAGTGTTGAATCATCCCTCCAAGTGTGTTATAACTCCATGTCCTTAGACACTGTTCGTCCTCTGTTCTTAAATCTATCGGAGAGGGCTCTTGATTCTAGATCCATTGAGAAAAGATCTCTCCTTTGTATTCTACTTTTCTTTGGACTGTCCAATCTAGGTGATGAGGATACAGATAGTTGCATGATCTTCTTTCATCAACCATTCTTGATTTTTGTTGAGTCTTGGTTGACGAATTGATGTTCATTGGAGATGTAGACTCGAGTTCTTCCTTGATGGTCTTTGTCTTCTAGCAGGATGGTGAAGAGTTGTTCAGTCAATGATACGCCATCCGTCTTGATGATCAAGGAAGGAGCTTCATTAATATTTGCATGCAGGCTTCATTTCCAATGGCTTAGGGACATCGTCTTGCAACCATAATCATGGTCCTTCAAGGATTGGTCGGTAGTTAGCCCTTGATTGGTGATTGGTTGACACAAGGATGCATGCCATCCTTGTCCTTGCCGCTGACGTGCAAGATGGTGTCTTCAAGAATAATGAGAGCAGGTCTTTTGTTGCTAAAATGAGGTGAGTTGTGCCCTGCTCCTCATCGGCATCCTAGCTTGAGTTTTGGGAAGGCTCAATGCTAGGTTGTCTTCAACACTGCTTATGACATGTTGCTTTGTTCATCCACTTCCATTAAGTGAGTGCTTTTGTTGTAGATTCTTCGTATGGTACTCGTCTCTTCTTTGTTCATCACTAAAGTGGTGGCTTGTCAAACCAAACCATGAACAGGCACATCATAATATCTTTCTTTCCTGCAAAATATTAGTGGACACATACCCAAGGATTGCAATGATTTCAAACTATGGGCTATTATCCACTATTTATTTGAATTTCATCTATGCTAATAAGATTTGTTTATCATGTTTTCTAACAACCCCTTTTTTGGCACTTTAACATGGTTCAAGGCAAAGGTAACTTGCAGCAAAAGATAATGTGAATGACATTTGATACTTACAATTCTTCCTTGGATGATGAATGAGCTGTATCTTTTGTGCAAAGTTGTTGGAGTTCATCATATGCCTTGCTTTATCTCCGAGTGAGTTCATCTCTTGACTTACCCAAATTGGATTTGAGAGTTTTCTGCAGGGGTTGGTCTAACAAAATAACCAGTATCTACTAAAGAACATTTTTAGTTCAATAACCAAACTAGACTCCATGTCTTAATTGGGTTAAGGAAGACAATTTAACCTAAGCACCACGCTTAATTTAAAAAGCCTTTGGAAGGACCCTCGAAGCACTTCCAAACCAAAGCATACTCTAGTAGACAAAGGTAGCATGAAAGCACTATAGAGATTTACTCAATTAGAGATGAAGGAGCATGATCATGGTGAGGAATATTTTTTCTTTTTAGATGACATGGATGCATGTAGGAAACTAAACATGCAATGAATTTGATATTAGAAAATTTAAACTAAATGGAGTGAATGCATGAATTGTTAAAAGTAAACATGTAGTGGGATGCAAGAATTAATAGATAACTCATAAATTTAAAGTCCATGAGCAAGACTATCTCACATTTTCTTGATCATACTTACCATGACTCACATGATAGAATTTGTGAGTGGTGCAGCTTCTAATTTCGTCACTTGAGATGTGAGTTGAATTCTTGTGACAAAGACCTTTTCTTCAATCTACACATGGTTAGAAATAATATATATGTATACGCAAACCGGTGAGGTGGCAGGGTTCCAGTGTTGATGAATGTTGAATGTTGAGGGACCCTAGGCTCTTCAATTTCTTGTGAAGCTTGTCTAAAGGTCGAAACGACATCTTTTGTCCTGTCTATTCCACACTCAACAGAACAAGGGTAATCCTACTAAAGCTAGTGATACACTAAATTAGTAGACATCAAGATCATTATCAAAAACTTTACGCCAATAGCTTCCCCGGCACAGCGCCAAAAAATGCTTGTTGGTATAAATTAAGTGCAACTAAATATGAAGGATTCTGCAAGCACACAGAACATACCATTGTAGCATTTTACCGGGAGTAAACCAGGTATTGTTATTTATATTTTACCACAGGGAAGCAAGGGTTAAAGAATCTGATAATTCACCATCATGTATCTACTAACCTAGTAAACCAACTAGACTATAGCAGGGGTAAATGATATATGAAATGATAGGATTTATGTAATATGACACACATGGGATAGGTCACTAAAGATATGCAACTAGTTAACTTGGGAGGTCAACGGGTGAGGTAGATTCCTATGATATTCTTATCACATGGTAAAGGTATACCCAACTATGCTAAGACTTACCACACTCTTGTGCACTTTGGGACGCCACTAGTAGGAGAGAGCACCACAAAGGATACCTCTACTGACGTGACTACGATCCTATAATTTAAGAACCTGCTCGATAGATATGGATGGGGCTGTCACCTCTCGTAACTACCATACAGCTAGGGAATAGGGTGTACTCATAGGCAGAGCATTGTATAAACACCACGCTTACATGAGGCTTCGCTACCTAGCCTAGTCGACAAACTAGAAGGCTAAGCGCTCTATGAACTAGCACACAAAATCAATGATAAACTCAATTAGCAAGATATATTCAAAGTAAGCATAGCCATGTAAACAAGAGAATAAGTGAAGATACAAGGCTTTACCAAGCCTCCATGACTAGATCCGGAACCTTGAGCAAGATCCCAACTTGACCCTCTCTCCTAAGATACTAATCTACTACATTGAAGAAGCTAGACTTAATCCCTAAGAGAGTTCATCCTTTCATGGGACACCTCTGACCTGATCCCGGCTGAGAGATAATGAATTAGGGTTTAGGGGGATGCCTCCTCCAGGAGCCAGGGGCCTTGCTTATATAGCCCTCTAGGAAGCACCACAGCCCTCAGATCAAACCGATCTAGATCTATGATTAATATTCATCCTCAAAGGTTGTGGAGGGGCAATCCGTGAGACGGAGCCTGATTGGCTATAAGGCCTAGGCGCCCGCCCAAAGGGCTGCCCGGCCACCCCATCCCTTGGCCCAAATGGGATCATATTTAGTGTGGGCTGATTGATCTTTTTGTTAACTTCAATTCACCTGGTGGATCACCTAAAACAGAGTTCGGATGAGGGAGATATGCCCGTTTTACTCTGGACTGCTCTTGGAGCCCATTTTGCAATCTTTCGAAAGACGTAACTTTGTCGTCTGGACTCCGATTTGGGCGAACCAAAACTCTATTTTATGTGTCTCGACGAGCTCTACGCAATGGTTCACTTTATTTCATCATTTGAGATACTTCTATTTGGTGATTCTGGCCTTTTTTTAGTTTAACCCCTATAAAACATAGATTCACCAAAACTCATGGAATTATGTTAGTAGACCCCCTATATCTAAGAGATAATTATGTTTAGGTCCTTTTTCATGTTTCACTGGTGGTTAAAATTGACACTTATCTACCATTAACAGTGGACTAAAACGAAATTCCACACGACCCACGTCACTTACGAGTTCCATAAGGTGCGTCTAAAACTATTTATGAGCCTATGGTACATTCAGTTCAAACCATGCACCTATCTTGTGTCAAGATTAGCACTATCTCCAAACAGACTGAACAGAGCTCCACCAGACCCTCGTCACCTAGGAGTACCATCGGGTGCGTCTAAAACGATTTATGAGCGTATGGTACATTTGATCCAAACCAAGCACCTATCTTGCACCGACGCTAGCACTGTCTCAAAACTGATTGAAACAAGATTCCTCATGACTCACGTCACCTAGGAGTTCCATCAGAGGCCTCCAATACTATTTCTAAGCCTACGGTACGTTTGACGCAAACCATGCACCAATCTTGCATCAAGAGTAGCACTATCTCCAAACGGACCAAACCGAGCTTCCACTTGAGCCTCGTCACCTAGGAGTCCCATCGAGTGCGTCCACAAGGATTTCTATGCCTATGTATGTTCGGTGAAAACCGTGCACCTATCTTGCACTAACATTAATACTGTCTCCAAACGGACTAAAATGAGATTCCACACGACCAATGTCACTTCCGAGTTCCATCGGGTGCGTCCAAAACTATTTATGAGCCTATGATACGTTCAGTGCAAACCTACCACCTACCTTGAGTCAAGATTAGCACAATCTCCAAACGGACCGAACAAAGCTCCACCAGACCCTCATCACTTAGGAGTACCATCGGCTGCGTTTAAAACGATTTGTGGGCCTATGGTACGTTTGAGGCAAACCGAGCACCTATCTTGCACCGAAGCTAACACTGTCTCAAAACAGATCAAAACGAGATTCCACATGACCCACGTCAATGAGGAGTTCTATCGGGTTCCTCCATTACTATTTCTGAGCCTACAGTACGTTCGATGCAAACCGTGCACCAAACTTTCATCAAGAGTAGCACTATCTTCAAACGGACCGAACCGAGCTTCCACTTGAGCCTCATCACCTAGGAGTCCCATCGAGTGCGTCCAAAATGATTTCTATGCCTATGGTATGTTCAGTGCAAACCGTGCACCTATCTTGCACTGATACTAACATTGTCTCCAAATGGACTAAAATGAGATTCCACACGACCCACGTCACTTACGAGTTCCATCAGGTGCGTCCAAAACAATTTATGAGCCTATGGTACGTTCAGTGCAAACTGAGCACCTATCTTGCATCGACACTAACACTGTCTTAAACACAGATAAAAACAAGATTCCACATGACCCATGTCACCTAGGAGTTCCATTTGGTGCCTCCAATACTTTTTCTAAGCCTACGATAGATTCAACGCAACGCATCAAGAGTAGCACTATCTCTAAATGGACCGAACCGAGCTTCCACTTGAGCCTCGTCACCTAGGAGTCCCATCGAGTGCGTCGAAATTGATTTCTATGCCTATGGTATGTTCGGTGTAAACCGTGCACCTATCTTGCACTAACACTAACACTGTCTCCAAATGGACTAAAACGAGATTCCACACGACCCATGTCACTTAGGAGTTCCATCGGGTGGATCCAAAACTATTTATGAGCCTATGATACGTTCAGTGCAAACCATGCACCTATCTTGTGTCAAGATTAGCACTATATCCAAACAGACCTAATAGAGCTCCACCAGAACCTCGTCACCTAGGACTACCATCAGGTGCGTCTAAACCAATTTATGAGCATATGGTACGTTTGAGGCAAACCGAGCACCTATCTTGCACTGATGCCAACACTGTCTCAAAAGAGATCGAAATGAGATTTCATATGACCCACGTCACCTAGGAGTTCCATCGGGTTCCTCCAATACGATTTCTGAGCCTACGTTACGTTCGACGCAAACCATGCAACAATATTGCATCAAGGGTAGCACTATCTCCAAACGGACCAAACGAAGCTTCCACTTGAGCCTCGTCACCTAGGAGTCCCATCGATTGCGTCCAAAATGATTTCTATGCCTATGGTATGTTCGGTGCAAACCGTGCACCTATCTTGTACTGACACTAACACTGTCTCCAAATGAACTAAAACGAAATTCCACACGACCCATGTCACTTACTAGTTCCATTGGGTGCGTCCAAAACTATTTATGAGCCTATGGTACATTTAGTTCAAACCATGCACCTATCTTATGTCAAGATTAGCACCATCTCCAAGGACACCGAACAGAGCTCCACCAAACCCTCGTCACCTAGGAGTACCATCGGGTGCGTCCAAAATGATTTATGAGCCTATGGTACATTTGACGCAAACCGAGCATCTATCTTGCTCCGGCGCTAGCATTGTCTCAAAACTGATCGAAATGAGATTCCTCATGACTCACGTCACCTAGCAGTTCTATCGGGGGCCTCCAATACAATTTCTGAGCCTACAGTACGTTCGACGCAAACCGTGCACCAATCTTGCATCAAGAGTAGCACTGTCTCCAAACGGACCAAACCAAGCTTCCACATGAACCTTGTGACCTAGGAGTTCCATTGAGTGTGTCCACAAGGAATTCTATGCCAATGTATGTTCGGTGCAAACCGTGCACCTATCTTGCATTGACACTAACACTATCTCCAAACGGACTAAAATGAGATTTAACACGACCCATGTCACTTCTGAGTTCCATCGGGTGCGTCCAAAACTATTTATGAGCCTATGATACATTCTGTGGAAACCATGCACCTACCTTGAGTCATGATAAGCACTATCTCCAAACGGACCAAACAAAGCTCCACCAGACCCTCGTCACCTAGGAGTACCATCGGGTGCGTCTAAAATGATTTATGAGCCTATGGTACGTTTGAGGCAAACCGAGCACCTATCTTGCACCAAAGCTAACACTGTCTCAAAACAGATCGAAACGAGATTCCACATCACCCACGTCACCTAGGAGTTCCATCAGGTTCCTCCAATACTAACTCTGAGCCTACGGTATGTTTGACGCAAACCATGCACCAATCTTGCATCAAGAGTAGCACTATCTCCAAACGGACCGAATCGAGCTTCCACTTGAGCCTTGTCACCTAGGAGTCCCATCGAGTGCGTCCAAAATGATTTCTATGCCTATGGTATGTTCGGTGCAAACCGTGCACCAATCTTGCACTTATACTAACATTGTCTCCAAATGGACTAAAATGAGATTCCACACGACCCACATCACTTACAAGTTCCATCAGGTGCGTCCAAAACAATTTATGAGCCTATGGTATGTTCTGTGCAAACCAAGCACCTATCTTGCACCGACACTAACACTGTCTTAAACACAGATCGAAATGAGAATCCACATGACCGACATCACCTAGGAGTTCCATCGGGTGCCTCCAATATTTTTGAGCCTACGATACGTTCGACATAAACCATGCCCCAATATTGCATCAAGAGTAGCACTATCTCCAAACGGACCAAACCAAGCTTCCACTTGAGCCTCGTAACCTAGGTGTCCCATCGAGTGCGTCCAAAACCATTTCTATGCCTATGGTATGTTCGGGGCAAACCGTGCACCTTTCTTGCACTGACACTAACATTATCTCCAAATGCACTAAAACAAAATTCCACACAATCCACGTCACTTACGAGTTCCATTGGGTGTGTCTAAAACTATTTATGAGCCTATGGTACGTTCAGTTCAAACCATGCAACTATCTTGTGTCAAGATTAGCACTATCTCCAAACACACCGAACAGAGCTCCACCAGACCCTCGTCTCCTAGGAGTACCATCGGAGGTGTCTAAAATGATTTATGAGCCTATGGTACATTTGTCGCAAACCGAGCACCTATCTTGCCCAACGCTAGCACCATCTCAAAACTGAATGAAACAAGATTCCTCGTGACTCACGTCATCTAGGAGTTCCATCGGGGGCCTCCAATTTTTATTTCTGAGCCTACAGTACGTTCGACATAAACCATGCACCAATCTTGGATCAATAGTAGCACTATCTCTGATGAGGACATCATTGGCTCAAATATGACCATGTCAACCACTTCTATACCAAAGGTGCAACCATTCTATATGAGGCTTATCATTGATGCATTTGATGAATTGGTGCTCCACCATAAAATGTGTATATTTTCATTTTCAGAATTACTTACATGGATCAAGGAAAGGTTTGATTGCATATGGAAAGCATGGAAGGTTAATGAAGTTGATTGGGGACCAAATCCAAGTATTCCCAACGTCCTGCACCTGGACACCACGTCACTTTTGGTCCAAGGAAAGAAAGAGATCAAATCCAACACGTTTTGGGGCTGGATTCGGACTCCAGGACAGCTCCAACTTGTGATGTTCACCACGGTCGCATACGGACTTGGATTGAGACGTTCTAGCACTTTTTGGAAAGCTTATCAAGTCTATTTTCCAACGGATCTGGACTCATGGCTATATCTTATCCGATGCTTCCGCAATCGTCGTTTCAACGCCGGGGCCTTTTCTGCCTTTGGTGCTGTGTCACCCTATTTTAGGCTGATGGCCCATGTATCAAGTTGGGTTCATTAGGGACGTGTCCTAGGGTTGGAGAACGACCCCAACACCCCCTGGTCGTTCCCCTAGGTATTAATAAGGATTAGAGCCGCCACAAACAGATGGGGTTTTGTTTTGTTGAAAGTTTAGCCATTGCTACTTCCTTGTAGACGCGTGTGTCGACTAGACCATCCGTTCTACTCGATTCAGAACCCCAACTTTGTGATTTCAGATTGGTTTTCATCTCCATATTTGCAATTGAGTTGCTTGTTCTACTTGTTCTTACTTGTTCCTCGATTGCTTGCAGGAATTACCCTAGTGGTTTGGTTGATCGTGTTCCACAAGATCGCGACGGCTGTTGGAGGTGGTGTATCGGTTGCTAAGGCGCAGCATCCTTGGATGGTTGTAGTCGGGCCGTGAACGTCATCTCTATCCCCAAATCAAGTTATCCACCTTCTCTCATCGAAAGATCAGGATTCACCCTAGCGGGTTCATATCAGTTGGTATCAGAGCAAGGTTGATCGGTGAGAGACTTCTAGTTCTTTGCGGTTTTTAATCTCCTATGGTCCAGAAAAAAGCCAAAACAAAATTAGTAGATTAGTTCTTCATAATCCCAAAACCCCTTTGAGCTTAATACTATTACGGCTTAGTTAGGGCTTATTGAATTAACGGTTGCATCGTCGTGCTAGTTGCTGGTCTTAGCGTCTAGTCGTTTAGAGTTTCGAGATCTAGTCACGTTTCTGTCACCATCGCAGATTTGAGTTTATTTGTTTCTCTCTAGGAATCCGAGTGGATTTTCAAATTCCTTTGTTTTGTTTACCACCATTATCCTAGCCACGTCCTTGGAGGTTTCATCCACGTCCATATTTCCATCTACAAAAAGGAAATCCAACAAGATCAAGATAGAATTCGATTCGGAGTCCTGTTTTATCTTGAAAACAAAAGCACCATATTTCCTTTGTCAGGAGTCTGAATAGGGAGTTTAAATACAATCTGGAAACCTTAACTTGTGCTCTTTTCAACGGATCAGAGCTTGGTCCCAAATTCATTCTGAGCGCTTCGCAATTGCCCTAGAGATTTGCGCGTCTGCTGGTTTTGCAACACAACCACTTGTTTCACTTTGCTAATGAATCACCCTTCCCAGGGAAACATTTAATTGCTGTAAGTAGCTTGTTATTTCTTGTTGCAAAATTTGAGTTTTGTGCTAGTTGAAAGAAAAAAAAACAGAAGAAAAAAAAGATAGAAAGAAAGAAAAGAAAGAAAGAAAAGAAAGACAGAAAGAAAGAAAGAAAGAAAAGAAAGAGAAAGAAGAAGAGAAGAGTTTTTCTTTTGTTGTTATTCCTGTCCTTGTGATCCTTCTTTGCTGCTGCTCAGTGACTTCGTTTGTGTCCAGGCTCGTGTCTCTAGCATGTACTAGCCTAGGACCAGCATAATAACGTCGTTGAGCGTTTGTTCAATTTGCTTGGAACTAACGTGGTTCTAGTACTTCCTTGCTTTAGCCCACCTATAGCTCCACATATTTCGACTACAGCTTGACAGGTGTTGTTGTTGCGGCACCGATACACTTCACTCCACGGTTGTAGACTTGTTGGTTGCCGTCACCTCCTGTTTGGCTTGGTAAGAACTTGTAAGGGCTTGTTTTAACAAGTTGAGTTTGAGAGAATTACATCTGACACATCCTAGTAGTTGATAGGAGGATACATATTATTTTTGTGTTTCTTGTTTCCTACTAATCATGGCAGGTGATATGGAGATTTTTGAGCTGTTGAAACTAGACCCTCATATTCAGGATGTCATTCAACATTTGCCATTATATGATGGTAAGTTTGATCCTCAAGCTTACATTGATTGGGAGTTAAAAGTAGACAATGAATTTGATGAGCATGACCTATCCGAGAAACAAAAGATTTGTATTGCCTCTAATATTTTGATTGAATATGCTTTGCTAGAATGGAAACACATTTGTAGGCACATCAAAGTTCCAGAATCTTGGAAAGACTTCAAATTTCTTTTTAGAGATGCATTCGTTCCTGCATATTATGTTGATTTTGCTTGCAAAATTAGACAACTTGAAGCAGGGTAGCAAGACTGTGAAACAATACTACCATAATTTTAAGATTTGTATCATGTTTGGTGGATTGGATGAATGCATGGAAGATGTTATGAGTAGATTCATGAGAGGGCTCAATTCTGAAATTCGAACCTTATTAATTAGCAAATCATATTGCCATATTGGTCAATTGTTTTGTCTGGCTCTCAATGCTGAAAAAGAGATTCTATTATCTGTGAATACTTGCCAGAATGATGTGACCTATAATGTCCAAAATTTGTCCACTCTGCATGCTAATGAAGAGCAACAAATAGTGGAACCCACTACTGATTTTCTTTTGTCACAAAATGAATTACTCGCGGTTCCTTGTGATAAAGAGGAGTTGTGTGTTGATGATTCTTTTACTCCTATGCCACAAGTAGCAAATAAGTGTGATACTTTTGGTTTGGAACCATACAAATGTGCTGAAGATAAGCTTTTTCATCCTATTACATGTGCACAAGATGAACTGAATTTGTTGTCCTCTTTAAATACTTTGGGTTATATTGAATTTGATATTCTGTGTAATCTAAATTGTCTAAAAGAGAAACTTAAATTTGATTCTATTTTGTCAAGTTTTAATCATTGTTCACTTCATGCAATTGGCAAATATGACAACAAAGGAGAATATTTGGTGCATAAAGTTTATATTTGCTCTAATCTGAAATATCCTTTTGGGCCACAATACCATGATCAAATTGAGGGCTGCACTAACACTAATGATGTCTTGCAAAGTTTTTCTAGTTTTTCCCAAATGCAACAGGATAAATATCAAGAAGGGGAGCACGGTTCAATTTTACCTACAACACATCCTCCAATAAAGGTCAAACCGAGAACGGTTTGCTGTCAAGAAGGGGAGAATGATGAGGACATCATTGGCTCAAATATGACCATGTCAACCACTTCTATACCAAAGGTGCAACCATTCTATATGAGGCTTATCATTGATGCATTTGATGAATTGGTGCTCCACAATAAAATGTGTATATTTTCATTTTCAGAATTACTTACATGGATCAAGGAAAGGTTTGATTGCATATGGAAAGCATGGAAGGTTAATGAAGTTGATTGGGGACCAAATCCAAGTATTCCCAACGTCCTGCACCTGGACACCACGTCACTTTTGGTCCAAGGAAAGAAAGAGATCAAATCCAACACGTTTTGGGGCTGGATTCGGACTCCAGGACAGCTCCAACTTGTGATGTTCACCACGGTCGCATACGGACTTGGATTGGGACGTTCTAGCACTTTTTGGAAAGCTTATCAAGTCTATTTTCCAACAGATCTGGACTCATGGCTATATCTTATCCGATGCTTCCGCAATCGTCGTTTCAACGCCGGGGCCTTTTCTGCCTTTGGTGCTGTGTCACCCTATTTTGGGCTGATGGCCCATGTATCAAGTTGGGTTCATTAGGGACGTGTCCTAGGGTTGGAGAATGACCCCAACACCCCCTGGTCGTTCCCCTAGGTATTAATAAGGATTAGAGCCGCCACAAACAGATGGGGTTTTGTTTTGTTGAAAGTTTAGCCATTGCTACTTCCTTGTAGACGCGTGTGTCGACTAGACCATCCGTTCTACTCGATTCAGAACCCCAACTTTGTGATTTCAGATTGGTTTTCATCGCCATATTTGCAATTGAGTTGCTTGTTCTACTTGTTCTTGCTTGTTCCTTGATTGCTTGCAGGAATTACCCTAGTGGTTTGGTTGATCGTGTTCCACAAGATCGCGACGGCTGTTGGAGGTGGTGTATCGGTTGCTAAGACGCAGCATCCTTGGATGGTTGTAGTCGGGCCGTGAACGTCATCTCCATCCCCAAATCGAGTTATCCACCTTCTCTCATCGAAAGATCAGGATTCACCCTAGCGGGTTCATAAGGGTGAATCCTGATCTTTCGATGAGAGAAGGTGGATAACTCGATTTGGGGATGGAGATGACGTTCACGGCCCGACTACAACCATCCAATGATGCTGCGTCTTAGCAACCGATACACCACCTCCAACAGCCGTCGCGATCTTGTGGAACACGATCAACCAAACCACTAGGGTAATTCCTGCAAGCAATCGAGGAACAAGCAAGAACAAGTAGAACAAGCAACTCAATTGCAAATATGGAGATGAAAACCAATCTGAAATCACAAAGTTGGGGTTCTGAATCGAGTAGAACGGATGGTCTAGTCGACACACGCGTCTACAAGGAAGTAGCAATGGCTAAACTTTCAACAAAACAAAACCCCATCTGTTTGTGGTGGCTCTAATCCTTATTAATACCTAGGGGAACGACCAGGGGGTGTTGGGGTCGTTCTCCAACCCTAGGACACGTCCCTAATGAACCCAACTTGATACATGGGCCATCAGCCCAAAATAGGGTGACACAACACCAAAGGCAGAAAAGGCCCCGGCGTTGAAACGACGATTGCGGAAGCATCGGATAAGATATAGCCATGAGTCCAGATCCGTTGGAAAATAGAGTTGATAAGCTTTCCAAAAAGTGCTAGAACGTCCCAATCCGAGTCCGTATGCGACCGTGGTGAACATCACAAGTTGGAGCTGTCCTGGAGTCCGAATCCAGCCCCAAAACGTGTTGGATTTGATCTCTTTCTTTACTTGGACCAAAAGTGACGTGGTGTCCAGGTGCAGGACGTTGGGAATACTTGGATTTGGTCCCCAATCAACTTCATTAACCTTCCATGCTTTCCATATGCAATCAAACCTTTCCTTGATCCATGTAAGTAATTCTAAAAATGAAAATATACACATTTTATGGTGGAGCACCAATTCATCAAATGCATCAATGATAAGCCTCATATAGAATGGTTGCACCTTTGGTATAGAAGTGGTTGACATGGTCATATTTGAGCCAATGATGTCCTCATCAATCTCCAAACAGACCGAACCGAGCTTCCACCTGAGCCTCGTCACCTAGGTGTCCCATCGAGTGCGTCCACAAGGATTTCTATGCCTATGTATGTTCAGTGCAAACAATGCACCTATCTTGCACTAACAGAAACACTGTCTCCAAACAGACTAAAACGAGATTCCACAAGACCCACGTCACTTACGAGTTCCATCGGGTGCGTCCAAAACTATTTATGAGCCTATGATACGTTCAGTGCAAAACACACACCTAACTTGAGTCAAGATTGTAACGGAACCGTCCAAATTATAAGAGCACAAGTACAAGAACAATCACCGAAAGTGATCAAATTCTCGCACTTGAGCCCATATAACTTCGGTAGTCCAATGAAATCACGAGGGATTTCAAACCAACCAACATACCAACCAAGATCGTAGTGATTCAACATAACAAGTCACATCTTACAACCATTTCACAAGTAATTCAATATACAACGGAGCTCAACATAGCTATTACAACTTAAATTGAAAAGTAGCGGAAGCAAAGTAATTTGAGACTAACACACCCTTATTTCAAATACATGCCAGTACCAAGGTCGACTTCCAACAGAAGCATTTAGAGAAAAGATAACTCAGAAGGATCATGCCCGTGATCACATTCCGCCTCTATGGCAGGAGCCAACCGACTCTTGCAGTCGCCAAGATACATCACAACCTGCAACAAGTGGGGATAAAACCCTGAGTACGAGAAGGTACTCAGCTAGACTTACCCGTCAGAAACCAAAAATAAAGTGACACCAAGGATCATGCAAGGCTGATATGAAGTGGGCTAGCTTGACAACATTTTGCATAAAAGCTTATTATGGATAAGTAATCATTAATGCTTAAGCATCAAGTTAATTATCATTGACCTGTCATCTATATTAGAACCTGTACTAGAGCACTCACTTTATTAGGAGCAAACAATATTAACCATAGCATGTATAAATTGAGGCAACCTTTCCATCGTTCTCCAATTAACCATCCGTTCAATTTAATGGAATCTACGTTGCCGCTGCTCAAGTCAAGTGCTCACTAACCGGGAGCGATGGCGATTCGAATTGAATTCCTACCTAGCTGGAGGGGTATTTCTAACACTCATCACGCAGGCCCCTACCAGGGGCGCACAAGCCACCTTTCGTATAATTCAGGAGTCACGGGTCCGAATGATGCCGCATCCCCAAGGGCGACACTCTGCCAGGTGATAGGGACTCTAACCCCCTTGGTCTCACGCCAATGTCCCCAAGCACATCCTTTCTCACCTCCAAGATGTGACCTACCATTCGATTCCCGGCCTGAACCGTATTACTCGGCTTCGCGGTCAGAATGACTTATCCGACCAACTAAGTGTTAGACTGTATTCAACATGACTCAAGGACGTACAGCGAATCGGTTCTTAAACGACTCTGACGGGGATAGATCCACACACAAGACTCACTTTATTAGGCCAATCGGGGCATTTTCTTGACATTTGCTCAACATGAACCCTTCATGACTTTTGTTGTAGAGTTCGTCTAGAGTCATTTGGGCAAGTTTGCACGGTTTTGCTGATGATCTACAATTCCATTCACTTATGGTGCAAGTTCCAATAGGAATGGAACTTATCATTTCATGTGACTTTTTGATTCCAAACTTCATGAAACTTTTCCAGGGATCAATATAGATAGGTACCAAGGTGAGACACTTGAAGATATTGCAATAACACCATCCAAGCATATATCTTAAAAATGGCCTATATGTAAAGCAATGGTGCAACATCCAAGTTTAGGTTAGGCTCATCTCCATAGGTTGACCTTGACATCGTCATCTCCACTTAATCTATCATGTTTGATCTCAAACTCACTGCTTAGTGAGTGACAAACACCTGGGCTGTTATAGCCCTCCCCCTTAAAAGAATCGCATCCCGAGATTCGGAATGGAAGATCTTTAAGAAAGAAAGACATGTTATCTAGTTTCCAACATACACCATAGCATTCAGCTACAAAGCTTCAACATCGGCGAACAATTTGGTCAAAGGCACTTTCTGATACTTATCCTTCATGGTAAAATTTGTCTAAAGAATTTCCCTCATTGACTTCCATGAAGCATTGTTACTTTGGGAGGAATCCAAGATAGCACAGTACGACATTCTAAATGTACGGAGATCATTTAGTCCGTGAGCTAACCACTCACAAGTATCTGATTCTTTAGTGAGCACAACATAGTCCGTATGAACTTTACACTAGACCGAATTCTTTAGAAATATACTCGTCAAAATGACTCTATGTCCCCACCGTTTGAAAAGTAGTTCTCTACCAAGATGGCTTGAGTATAACATTCAAAGGGATGAGATCATAGACAACAAACATCCTCTAAGGCCATAGGATACTGACTAACCAATAGACAAGGTCTATGTTGGTCGTAAATGTTCATTCGTTTAGACACCAACTAATGGAAGACTACTTACTATTCCATGCATGCAGTTCTCTTTCTCTGATGACAACACTGTATTATCTGAGTCTGTCGAAGGATTAGTCAATGTGATAGCTGACTCTGTCGGCTTCGTATTTCTACCAAATGTTACCTAAGAAGATTCTTTTATCCAAAGACAACAGTTATCTGGGTTGAATCAGACACAACCTCTTGGGTAAAAACATTTATAAGGTACCAAAGTATGTCATCATTGGAAAATAATTCCCAAAGAAAGATGTAGCGAGGCCTTAAGGACAACAAAAGTTGTAAATATTCACTAAACCGTGGGGAGTAGTCTACCACCAAGCGGTTGAGTAAAATTTTCCTTGGTGACTTAGTTGTACTGTAAGTTGAGTTGATTTGCAGCATAGCAACTTTGTCAGGCCAACTTTCACCTTGAGGCTTCCTTTTTAGGATCAAACAACAGCTCTAAGATAGAAAATCTGTTGTTTGACACTTCTCAAATTGCTTTCGAATATCCCTCAACACTTTGTCCAATAAAGTTATGAACAAATCGTTTGTGGCACCTAAGGGCACGAGGATGTTGATCGAAACTAGGGCATGCACTTCTCTAATTCTTCACCGTAGCTGATTGAACACCTTGCACTATCTGTGTGATTGTCCAAGATGAAATTGACTTGATCACAATGGCTCTAGAAGATAGAATATCACTCAAGTTGTTAGCTAGTTGCTTAACTTCTTGTTGGTTATTGCTCTGTAAGACATAGCCTTCGTAGCTACCAAAGAGTCGTTACCTAGCTGGAGATTAACCTTCCTCTTGATAACTAATCAGTTGTCTCTCAATACTATAGTTCTAAATCTTTACTCTTGACCACAAAACTCAGGGTTGATGCAGAACAGATGGTTGCCATCGAAGTCAGCAGATAAGGAGTCACACTAGAGATGGTTGGTTTCGATGGTATGGTCCTTATGCATACAAAGGTTAAGATTTGCATAATGTAACAATCGAGTCTTATCCAACGGATTTCTTGTCCAATATTAAGTGTTGTGTGTCCTTTTTATCCAACAGAGATGAGATACTTTGCTCACTAGATGATATTCGTCAATACTAGGACAACTAAGTAGAGTTACTTGTCCACCTATTGCAGTCTGTTATTGTTTATGCCGGTGACCTGTTCTTCAAAGGTTATCCTCTTGCAACTTCAGGAGGAAGCTCCACTACTTTCGGTCTAAGATATGGATCTCACGATACAATATAGAGAGGTAACCAAGAAAAGGAACACGAGAAAATAACACATCGTCTATCATTTGACAATGGATTATGACTAGAAACCGTGATACCAGCGCGTGCCAAGCAGCCGGCCATGTGTCTGTAGCCACAGGAGGCCCTTGGTTTCGTCGCGGCACCATCAGCGGCTACTCATAACACCATTACTAAACGCACAACGAAAGTGAAATTTCAAGTGGCACCAATGGGCTGTAAGAGCAAGCACCATACAAGGAGGGATAGCAAGCAAAGGTAGTCACAAGGTTTAGAATCAACAGGGAAGCTATTCGTAGATCAAAACACCTCACAAGAGAACATAGCTCACCGAAGGTGACTGAGCATGCGATTTTTGTGTAATTCCACGCACACCTGGCGTCAACTAAGGAAACTACCATATAATTAAATAATAGAGATTCGATCATGTTGAGCAACAACATGAGATCAAGACTGATAAACATCTCGAGACTTGGGAAGGTTGAAGATGAATTAAGCAAATTTCAAGGCGAAAACTGATATGTAGTCATAGATTGAGTTGATAAGGTAGATGCACGAATTTGTAAGCACACGATTTAGAGGCCATAGCAGAGAGACATTGCATCACATTAGCTAACCTTTGAGAGAGGTAACCGGAAGGTCCAACATGGATTTGGGTATAGTCTCCACAATTGGCAACGTACGAACCATGGTCAAAGGCTAGCGTTGATAAAAATTAACTTGGTTGGTCAGTCGATAAGGGTCTTCACAAAAAGGGTTGGAAAACATCCATGGCTTAGACAAACATATAGGAGAACAAAACTTTGGGCTTTTGGTCAAGCAACGGCATGGATACAAACATTCAAGGGATAACCACCACGTCTACAGGCTCAGGCTCCTAAGAGAGAGGACCTAATTGAAGACAACAACCAAATAATTACGTAACGTGAATGTTGTTCTAGGATAAAGCTATGCGACACTCGTATGCTCACCGAGGACAAACAAGATGACAACTAGGGCACTACCTAGATAACAAGCATACATACAACATCACAGTCAAGCAGACATTGGAGAAAATTCAAACAATGGACTTAAGCAACCAATACAAAGCACAAGGCTCACCCAAAATAAGCATTTATCTCAAGCATAAACTAACTACAAGTTTAGCTCAAAACAAACGCTAGCTAAGGGAGCCAACTTAGCATGTGCACATAATCTGGATAGCAGCACAGTAGTTTCTTGTTTCAACCATAACTAAGGTTGTAGACATCCCACAAAGGTGATCCTAGACTTTCTAGAAAGATTAGGAAGATTACTACACTTTATTCATTCATACCAAAAGCAAATTCATAGATTAACATGACCAAAATTGCTAATGTTTCAGATCTGTACCAATATGGACAGAAAACTGACAAGAACTTCAAAGATGCATAACTAGAGTTCTAGGGACACAACAAGGCTGAGCCTTAACTTTATGTAAAGCTTATTAAGTTATCTATAACTTTCTTATTATCATATTAAGATGATTCTACAGCTAACAAGGCCCAACAAGACAAAGAAGATATCTCTGCCCAGATTTGGACAGATTCTGTCATTCCACTTTATAAGCTTATAACTAGAGATTTTGACCACCAAAATTAGTGCTATAGGACACTTTGGAAAGCTTAGAAAAAGTACTACACTTCTTCTAGTATCTCCAAGACATGATTCTTTATTCACATAGGTCAAACAAACCAAACATTCAGATCTATTAAAAGCATAAGCAAAACCTGACAGTAAACTTTTAAATTTCAGAACTCCCAAACCATAAGACCTAGGGTCATGAAATTTTAGTACATGCTAGAAAAGTAAGTTAGCTAAAACTTTGGTATTCTCCATAACCACAGAAAACACCATTATGACCACGAAAGCATCACCACAACAGAAACCATTCTAGCAGCCAACGTTCCACAAGCAAAACAAAGCTTGCCTTTGTTCTACTTAACAAGAGAGCACACAAACATGTTATTCTAGCAGCTCTAAACATTGTTACCTTAGACCAACACCAATTTAATTCATTTATGAGAATCACAATTACTGAAATGAGGTCTAAAGCATTTACAAATGTTTGTATGAACAACACATCCACCATTTGGCTAAACTAGAGGACATTTACAGGTTCAAGCATGTAACCACACTTATTTCTAGCAAGGCTAAGCACACACTATCTTCAAGCACTCCCTATTCAAGCAACATGGAACATGGCATTCATGTCTAACTCTACACAAGAAAGATAGCGTAACACACTAATCCCAAGTTACTTATCATTTGAACAAGGGTGAGAGGATCATAGCTATGCATAAAGCAACAATCATAAAGATGCATGCTTCATCCTATTCGTCCTCACAAGATTGCCAACCTAAGGTAGCGATCACGTTCTATGTCGGTGGCATAACACGCACTCTCTCGATATATAGCTAGTCGACAGCTACTTTCGACTTACGCATTCGTGGTTAGCGTACCTGCAGAAAATTTTCATTGCAGCCCAACATTTCCCAATATAGCACACAATGAAAGCAGAGAAGTAAAATTCTAAGTACTCCCATGTACTTATACCCCTGTATACGTACATGTAGTACCAACACTACCCGAATCATCAATCTCCCACAATTAAGTACCTTCATATATACATGCGTATAACATGTAAATAATCCAGTAACCAAAACTAGCTCTCCCCTAGACCGAGGGTTGTTCGGTCATGCTCTCACAACTCACACTTACCTGAGCGTAGGTGCGATATTGCATAAAAGTAAACTAGCGACATATATGGCTATTTCATATATGAAGGCTACCTCTAATCTGACACACCGGGTAGCATAGTGTGGGAGAGTTATCACACATACATACCTTGGCCTGGGCGTAGATGCATAAATGAAAAACCCCCAAGTTAGTACTTATATAGGCCACCTAATAATCCTTATATGGCATAAGGAAATTGACCACTGGCATACTTAGGTTTAAAAATTGAGATTTGACAAACCTATATATAGCTATAAGTTGATAAAACTGATTTTATAAAACAAAATCTTTGTTTTAAATACACATACGACAAGTTTAATGTTAAATCTTGCTCCGATACCAGCTATAACGGAACCGTCCAAATTATAAGAGCACAAGTACAAGAACAATCACCGAAGTGATCAAATTCTCGCACTTGAGCCCATATAACTCCGGTAGTCCAATGAAATCACGAGGGATTTCAAACCAACCAACATACCAGCCAAGATCGTAGTGATTCAACATAACAAGTCACATGTTACAACCATTTCACAAGTAATTCAATATACAACGGACCTCGACATAGTTATTACAACTTAAATTGAAAAGTAGCGGAAGCAAAGTAATTTGAGACTAACATACCCTTATTTCAAATACATGCCAGTACCAAGGTCGACTTCCAACAAAAGCATTTAGAGAAAAGATAACTCAGAAGGATCATGCCCGTGATCACACTCCGCCTTTATGGCAGGAGCCAACCGACTCTTGCAGTCGCCAAGATACATCACAACCTGCAACAAGTGGGGATAAAACCCTGAGTACGAGAAGGTATTCAGCTAGACTTACCCGTCAGAAACCAGAAATAAAGTGACACCAAGGATCATGCAAGGCTGATATGAAGTGGGCTAGCTTGACAACATTTTGCATAAAAGCTTATTATGGATAAGTAATCATTAATGCTTAAGCATCAAGTTAATTATCATTGACCTGTCATCTATATTAGAACCTGTACTAGAGCACTCACTTTATTAGGAGCAAACAATATTAACCATAGCAGGTATAAATTGAGGCAACCTTTCCATCGTTCTCCAATTAACCATCTGTTCAATTTAATGGAATCTACGTTGCCGCTGCTCAAGTCAAGTGCTCACTAACCAGGAGCGACGGCGATTCGAATCGAATTCCTATCCAGCTGGAGGGGTATTTCTAACACTCACCGCGCAGGCCCCTGCCAGGGGCGCAGAAGCCACCTTTCGTACAATTCAGGAGTCGCGGGTCCGAATGATGCCGCATCCCCAAGGGCGACACTCTACCAGGTGATAGGGACTCTAACCCCCCTTGGTCTCATGCCAATGTCCCCAAGCACATCCTTTCTCTCCTCCAAGATGCGACCTACCATTCGATTCCCGGCCTGAACCATATTACTCAGCTTCGCGGTCGGAACGACTTCTCCGGCCAACTAAGTGTTAGACTGCGTTCAACATGACTTAAGGGCGTACAGCGAATCGGTCCTTAAACGACTCAGACGGGGATAGATCCACACCCAAGATCTCCGTGCCTTGTTGCTTCACTATCGTCGTCCCGCCCGGTCTTATTTTCATTTTATTAACACATGGTTCCATTTCACGATAGCAAATATAGCCAACCGTGCCATATATGAATATCCCTTTATCTCGCAGGTGATAGGAAATCACCTGACTTCTACCGCTTAAAGCAGGGCTAAGCATCTATTCGATCCTAGTCTATGTAGGATTCAAGGATTCACATAACTGGACAAGGAATGATATAATGCAGCAAGGGTTTCCAACCAACTCCTACCACTTAATGCAACAATACTTATAACGTTTATAGAATTAATTGCTTTGAAGGTAGGAGGCTTATAATGCTCCGGGGCTTGCCTGGGATCCGACTCAAGTTAGAGTATGTCAGATGAATTCACTTGGCGAGCATCTCCCATCCTAGCACTTGTCCCGTCCTTCTATCTTTGGGATGGATCCACCAACACCATCTTTGGGTTCAGCTCCATATCATGTCCTTCACGTGGTGCATCTAGCGTACCTATATGCCATGTAAGATGCAATTGTATGAATACATGGAAATGCAATGGACAATACATCACATACAGTAAGCAAGACAAACACCATAATACACTCCATATGCATAGACACTTCATGTTGCTTAAATAAACATCTCTCAACCTAATATAAAAGATGGCAAGCATATTCGACATGGCACACAAGGTTTCACAAGATCTTAGGTGTATTAACTTAACTACCCTCAAAGGCATAAGTCACACTTAACCAGCAAACAACTATAATTGGCATCTATCAATTTCTAGACATGAAAACAACAGCAACAAGAGTTAGCTATAACTGGAGTTACACAAATCCAAATGACTTACAAGAAGACATTCTGGAAAGCTTATGAAATTCTCTACATTTCATCTAATATTACCATAGCATGATTCTAAAGTTTCGCATGTCAAATTTACAGAAACACAGAAACTGGTCTAACAAGACAGAGAGCAAGCAATTCTGTAACCCGACTTTAAACAACTATAACTCCTAAACCACATGGCCAAATACCACCAAATTTTAACAGCAGCTAGATATATAAATTATCTACAACTTTTGTATAAACAAGTTTCACAACAAATGATGAGGACATCATTGGCTCAAATATGACCATGTCAACCACTTCTATACCAAAGGTGCAACCATTCTATATGAGGCTTATCATTGATGCATTTGATGAATTGGTGCTCCACCATAAAATGTGTATATTTTCATTTTCAGAATTACTTACATGGATCAAGGAAAGGTTTGATTGCATATGGAAAGCATGGAAGGTTAATGAAGTTGATTGGGGACCAAATCCAAGTATTCCCAACGTCCTCCACCTGGACACCCCGTCACTTTTGGTCCAAGGAAAGAAAGAGATCAAATCCAACACGTTTTGGGGCTGGATTCGGACTCCAGGACAGCTCCAACTTGTGATGTTCACCACGGTCGCATACGGACTCGGATTGGGACGTTCTAGCACTTTTTGGAAAGCTTATCAAGTCTATTTTCCAACGGATCTGGACTCATGGCTATATCTTATCCGATGCTTCCACAATCGTCGTTTCAACGCCGGGGCCTTTTCTGCCTTTGGTGCTGTGTCACCCTATTTTGGGCTGATAGCCCATGTATCAAGTTGGGTTCATTAGGGACGTGTCCTAGGGTTGGAGAACGACCCCAACACCCCCTGGTCGTTCCCCTAGGTATTAATAAGGATTATAGCCGCCACAAACAGATCGGGTTTTGTTTTGTTGAAAGTTTAGCCATTGCTACTTCCTTGTAGACGCGTGTGTCGACTAGACCATCCGTTCTACTCGATTCAGAACCCCAACTTTGTGATTTTAGATTGGTTTTCATCTCCATATTTGCAATTGAGTTGCTTGTTCTACTTGTTCTTGCTTGTTCCTCGATTGCTTGCAGGAATTACCCTAGTGGTTTGGTTGATCGTGTTCCACAAGATCGCGACGGCTGTTGGAGGTGGTGTATCGGTTGCTAAGGCACAGCATCCTTGGATGGTTGTAGTCGGGCCGTGAACGTCATCTCCATCCCTAAATCGAGTTATCCTCCTCTCATCGAAAGATCAGGATTCACCCTGAATTGAGTGGTGCTGTTGTGTTTTCAAAGGTTGATTTGCGTAGTGGGTACCACCAGATTCGTATGAAATTGGGTGGTGTTTTGTTACAGGAAGGAAAACCTGTTGCATACTTTAGTGAGAAATTGAGCGGGCCTATTCTTAATTATTCTACATATGATAAGGAATTATATGCTCTAGTGCGGACATTAGAAACATGGCAGCATTATTTGTGGCCCAAAGAATTTGTTATACATTCTGATCATGAATCTTTGAAGCATATTCGTAGTCAAGGAAAACTGAATCGTAGACATGCAAAATGGGTTGAATTTATTGAATCTTTTCCTTATGTTATCAAACACAAGAAAGGGAAGGATAATATCATTGCAGATGCATTGTCTAGGAGATATACTTTGCTGAATCAACTTGATTACAAGATCTTTGGGTTAGAAACAATTAAAGAACGATATGCTCATGATGCTGATTTTAAAGAAGTGCTGCTGCATTGTAAAGATGGGAAAACATGGAACAAATTCATCCTCAATGATGGGTTTGTGTTTAGAGCTAACAAGCTATGCATTCCAGCTAGCTCCGTTCGCTTGTTGTTGCTGCAGGAAGCGCATGGAGGTGGCTTGATGGGGCATTTTGGAGCGAAGAAGACAGAGGACATTCTTGCTGGTCATTTCTTTTGGCCAAAGATGCGACGAGACGTGGAGAGATTTGTTGCTCGCTGCACAACATGTCAAAAGGCTAAGTCCCGGTTGAATCCACACGGTTTGTATATGCCTCTTCCTGTTCCTAGTGCTCCTTGGGAGGATATTTCTATGGATTTTGTGTTGGGATTGCCACGGACTAGGAAAGGGCGAGATAGTGTTTTTGTGGTTGTGGATCGATTCTCTAAAATGGCACATTTCATACCATGTCATAAAACTGATGATGCTACAAATATTGCTGATTTGTTCTTTCGAGAAGTTGTTCGCTTGCATGGTGTGCCAAATACAATTGTTTCTGATCGTGATGCTAAATTTCTTAGCCATTTTTGGAGAACTTTATGGGCCAAATTGGGAACTAAGCTTTTATTTTCCACCACTTGTCACCCCCAAACTGATGGTCAAACTGAAGTTGTGAATAGAACTTTGTCTACTATGTTAAGGACTGTTTTAAAGAAGAATATTAAGATGTGGGAAGATTGTTTGCCTCATATTGAGTTTGCTTATAATCGTTCGCTGCATTCTACTACGAAGATGTGTCCCTTTGAGATTGTTTATGGCTTGTTACCACGTGCTCCTATTGATTTAATGCCATTGCCAAGTTCTGAAAAGTTGAATTTTGATGCTAAGCAACGTGCTGAATTGATGCTAAAACTACATGAAACCACTAAAGAAAACATAGAGCGCATGAATGCTAAGTACAAATTTGCTGTAGATAAAGGTAGAAGGGAATTGATTCTTGAACCTGGAGATTGGGTTTGGTTGCATTTGCGAAAGGATAGGTTTCCTGAATTAAGAAAATCTAAATTGATGCCTAGAGCGGATGGTCCTTTTAAAGTGATGCAACGAATAAATGAGAATGCATATAAGCTTGATCTTCCTGCATATTTTGGGGTTAGTCCCACATTTAACATTGCAGATTTGAAGCCTTATTTGGGTGAGGAAGATGAGCTTGAGTCGAGGATGACTCAAATTCAAGAAAGGGAGGATGATGAGGACATCAACACCGATCATATATCCACGCCATCCACGCCGACACCTGCTGGTCCTATTACCCGTGCTCGTGCTCGAACACTTAATCATCAAGTGAGTTCCTTCTTGAGCTCTTGTCCATCCTGTTTAGATCTTGGAGACACGTGCACTCTTGTTTTGATTAGGAATCAAGGAGAAGACCAAAAGGGAAAAGGACTCGCGTAGGCTGGATTCGGACTGCAGCACACCTCCAACTTGTGACGGTCGCCACGATTACATACGGAGTCGGATTGGGGTGATTCTGGACTTGTTGGAAAGCTAATAAAGTCTACTTTCATACGGATCTGACCTCATACTCATACCTGCTCAGAAATGGCGTCAACAGTCCAAAAATCACCGAGAGGTCTATTCTGTCTAGGGTGCTGCGCCACCTTAAGTTAGCCCAATGGGCTTGTATCTTTTAGAGTCCAGTAGGGACGCGTCCTAGGGTTGGAGCATGAGCCAAACTCTCTTGTGGTCGTCCTCCACACATCATATACCCCTTAGCCGCCACTAGGAACACTTGGGTTTAGTTTAGATCAAGTTTAGCCTTTGCTACTTGCTTGTAGGCGCGTGTGCTGATCCAGCCACCCGTCTCCTTGTCTTCAGAACTCCACTCATAATAAGATTCAGTTTGAGGTTTTCAATTTCATCTTGCAAATTCAGTGCTTGTTTCCTTGTTCTTGCTAGTTCTTCGATTGCTTACAGGACGGGAGCCCTAGTGGCTTGTTGTCGCGCTCCACAAGATCGTGACAGCCTTTGGAGGTGGTGTATCGGTTGCTAAGGCGCGGTCTTGGAAGGCTGTAGTCGGGCCGTGAACGTCATCTCCATCCACCAAATCGAGTGATCTCACGCCTCTCATCGAAAGATCATCCATAAACCCTAGCAAGTTCATATCAATAATGATGAGGACATCATTGGCTCAAATATGACCATGTCAACCACTTCTATACCAAAGGTGCAACCATTCTATATGAGGCTTATCATTGATGCATTTGATGAATTGGTGCTCCACCATAAAATGTGTATATTTTCATTTTCAGAATTACTTACATGGATCGGTTAATGAAGTTGATTGGGGACCAAATCCAAGTATTCCCAACGTCCTCCACCTGGACACCCCGTCACTTTTGGTCCAAGGAAAGAAAGAGATCAAATCCAACACGTTTGGGGCTGGGACCAACTTGTGATGTTCACCACGGTCGCATACGGACTCGGATAGGGACGTTCTAGCACTTTTTGGAAAGCTTATCAAGTCTATTTTCCAACGGATCTGGACTCATGGCTATATCTTATCCGATGCTTCCCTGGACTCATGGCTATATCTTATCCGATGCTTCCACAATCGTCATTTCAACGCCGGGGCCTTTTCTGCCTTTGGTGCTGTGTCACCCTATTTTGGGCTGATAGCCCATGTATCAAGTTGGGTTCATTAGGGGACGTGTCCTAGGGTTGGAGAACGACCCCCAACACCCCCTGGTCGTTCCCCTAGGTATTAATAAGGATTAGAGCCGCCACAAACAGATCGGGTTTTGTTTTGTTGAAAGTTTAGCCATTGCTACTTCCTTGTAGACGCGTGTGTCGACTAGACCATCCGTTCTACTCGATTCAGAACCCCAACTTTGTGATTTTAGATTGGTTTTCATCTCCATATTTGCAATTGAGTTGCTTGTTCTACTTGTTCTTGCTTGTTCCTCGATTGCTTGCAGGAATTACCCTAGTGGTTTGGTTGATCGTGTTCCACAAGATCGCGACGGCTGTTGGAGGTGGTGTATCGGTTGCTAAGGCACAGCATCCTTGGATGGTTGTAGTCGGGCCATGAACGTCATCTCCATCCCCAAATCGAGTTATCCTCCTCTCATCGAAAGATCAGGATTCACCCTAGTGGGTTCATATCAGTTGGTATCAGAGCAAGGTTGATCGGTGAGAGACTTCTAGTTCTTTGCTGTTTTTAATCTCCTATGGTCCAGAAAAAGCCAAAACAAAATTAGTAGATTAGTTCTTCATAATCCCAAAACCCCTTTGAGCTTAATACTATTACTGCTTAGTTAGGGCTTATTGAATTAACGGTTGCATCGTCGTGCAAGTTGCTGGTCTTAGCGTCTAGTCGTTTAGAGTTTCGAGTTCTAGTCACGTTTCTGTCACCATCGCAGATTTGAGTTTATTTGTTTCTCTCTAGGAATCCGAGTGGATTTTCAAATTCCTTTGTTTTGTTTACCACCATTATCCTAGCCACGTCCTTGGAGGTTTCATCCACGTCCATATTTCCATCTACAAAAAGGAAATCCAACAAGATCAAGATAGAATTCGATTCGGAGTCCTGTTTTATCTTGAAAACAAAAGCACCATATTTCCTTTGTCAGGAGTCTGAATAGGGAGTTTAAATACAATCTGGAAACCTTAACTTGTCCTCTTTCCAACGGATCAGAGCTTGGTCCCAAATTCATTCTGAGTGCTTCGCAATTGCCCTGGAGATTTGCGCGTCTGCTGGTTTTGCAAAACAACCACTTGTTTCACTTTGCTACTGAATCACCCTTCCCAAGGAAACATTTAATTGCTGTAAGTAGCTTGTTATTTCTTGTTGCAAAATTTCAGTTTTGTGCTAGTTGAAAGAAAAAAAAACAGAAGGAAAAAAAGACAGAAAGAAAGAAAAGAAAGAAAGAAAAGAAAGACAGAAAGAAAGAAAGAAAAGAAAGAGAAAGAAGAAGAGAAGAGTTTTTCTTTTGTTGTTATTCCTGTCCTTGTGATCCTTCTTTGCTGCTGCTCAGTGACTTCGTTTGTGTCCAGGCTCGCGTCTCTAGCATGTACTAGCCTAGGACCAGCATAATAACGTCGTTGAGCGTTTGTTCAATTTGCTTGCAACTAACGTGGTTCTAGTACTTCCTTGCTTTAGCCCACCTATAGCTCCACATATTTCGACTACAGCTTGACAGGTGTTGTTGTTGCGGCACCGATACACTTCACTCCACGGTTGTAGACTTGTTGGTTGCCGTCACCTCCTGTTTGGCTTGGTAAGAACTTGTAAGGGCTTGTTTTAACAAGTTGAGTTTGAGAGAATTACATCTGACACATCCTAGTAGTTGATAGGAGGATACATATTATTTTTGTGTTTCTTGTTTTCTACTAATCATGGCAGGTGATATGGAGATTTTTGAGCTGTTGAAACTAAACCCTCATATTCAGGATGTCATTCAACACTTGCCATTATATGATGGTAAGTTTGATCCTCAAGCTTACATTGATTGGGAGTTAAAAGTAGACAATGAATTTGATGAGCATGACCTATCCGAGAAACAAAAGATTTGTATTGCCTCTAATATTTTGATTGAATATGCTTTGCTCGAATGGAAACACATTTGTAGGCACATCAAAGTTCCAGAATCTTGGAAAGACTTCAAATTTCTTTTTAGAGATGCATTCGTTCCTGCATATTATGTTGATTATTTGCTTGCAAAATTAGACAACTTGAAGCAGGGTAGCAAGACTGTGAAACAATACTACCATAATTTTAAGATTTGTATCATGTTTGGTGGATTGGATGAATGCATGGAAGATGTTATGAGTAGATTCATGAGAGGGCTCAATTCTGAAATTCGAACCTTATTAATTAGCAAATCATATTGCCATATTGGTCAATTGTTTTGTCTGGCTCTCAATGCTGAAAAAGAGATTCTATTATCTGTGAATACTTGCCAGAATGATGTGACCCATAATGTCCAAAATTTGTCCACTCTGCATGCTAATGAAGAGCAACAAATAGTGGAACCCACTACTGATTTTCCTTTGTCACAAAATGAATTACTCGCGGTTCCTTGTGATAAAGAGGAGTTGTGTGTTGATGATTCTTTTACTCCTATGCCACAAGTAGCAAATAAGTGTGATACTTTTGGTTTGGAACCATACAAATGTGCTGAAGATAAGCTTTTTCATCCTATTACATGTGCACAAGATGAACTGAATTTGTTGTCCTCTTTAAATACTTTGGGTTATATTAAATTTGATATTCTATGTAATCTAAATTGTCTAAAAGAGAAACTTAAATTTGATTCTATTTTGTCAAGTTTTAATCATTGTTCGCTTCATGCAATTGGCAAATATGACAACAAAGGAGAATATTTGGTGCATAAAGTTTATATTTGCTCTAATATGAAATATCCTTTTGGACTACAATACCATGATCAAATTGAGGGCTGCACTAACACTAATGATGTCTTGCAAAGTTTTTCTAGTTTTTCCCAAATGCAACAGGATAAATATCAAGAAGGGGAGCACGGTTCACTTTTACCTACAACACATCCTCCAACAAAGGTCAAACCGAGGACGGTTTGCTGTCAAGAAAGGGAGAATGATGAGGACATCATTGGCTCAAATATGACCATGTCAACCACTTCTATACCAAAGGTGCAACCATTCTATATGAGGCTTATCATTGATGCATTTGATGAATTGGTGCTCCACCATAAAATGTGTATATTTTCATTTTCAGAATTACTTACATGGATCAAGGAAAGGTTTGATTGCATATGGAAAGCATGGAAGGTTAATGAAGTTGATTGGGGACCAAATCCAAGTATTCCCAACGTCCTCCACCTGGACACCCCGTCACTTTTGGTCCAAGGAAAGAAAGAGATCAAATCCAACACGTTTTGGGGCTGGATTCGGACTCCAGGACAGCTCCAACTTGTGATGTTCACCACGGTCGCATACGGACTCGGATTGGGACGTTCTAGCACTTTTTGGAAAGCTTATCAAGTCTATTTTCCAACGGATCTGGACTCATGGCTATATCTTATCCGATGCTTCCACAATCGTCGTTTCAACGACGGGGCCTTTTCTGCCTTTGGTGCTGTGTCACCCTATTTTGGGCTGATAGCCCATGTATCAAGTTGGGTTCATTAGGGACGTGTCCTAGGGTTGGAGAACGACCCCAACACCCCTTGGTCGTTCCCCTAGGTATTAATAAGGATTAGAGCCGCCACAAACAGATCGGGTTTTGTTTTGTTGAAAGTTTAGCCATTGCTACTTCCTTGTAGACGCGTGTGTCGACTAGACCATCCGTTCTACTCGATTCAGAACCCCAACTTTGTGATTTTAGATTGGTTTTCATCTCCATATTTGCAATTGAGTTGCTTGTTCTACTTGTTCTTGCTTGTTCCTCGATTGCTTGCAGGAATTACCCTAGTGGTTTGGTTGATCGTGTTCCACAAGATCGCGACGGCTGTTGGAGGTGGTGTATCGGTTGCTAAGGCACAGCATCCTTGGATGGTTGTAGTCGGGCCATGAACGTCATCTCCATCCCCAAATCGAGTTATCCTCCTCTCATCGAAAGATCAGGATTCACCCTAGTGGGTTCATATCAACAAAGCATACTATGATGAAGAACTTTGCCAAGTTTCCAGATCTGTCTAGAACCCTCATTTGCAAGAAATAATTATTAACTTATGTTGCAAACATATACTTAACTTTACCAACATGTCACATATGACTAATGAAAACCAGAAAACATAGTGTCCAATACTAAATAATTTCTTTTAATACATTTTCTTAATTTATTTAGATAATTAGGTGGAATTATGAACACATATCAAAAGTGCACAATAATTTCTACTAAAATTACAGAGGCCTACACATGCTCCCAATAGTCTACTGTACAAATTTGAAACCATTTGGACATGTATATCAATCTCTATGAAAAAGACAAATGGCTATAGCAATAAATCATGTGAGAGCAAGGTAAACCTAAAACTCCATATTTTCTATGAACACATGACCATAGTATGAATCAATATGATAGAGAAACATCATACTAAGGTAATGGAACAATATTTTCCATTTTATCATTTATATATTATTTATAAGCTATTTATCAAGCCGTAAACAAGTTAAATCGATAACTAGATCATACAATAAGCAGTGACCATAAACTTTATACCACAGTACAAACATATCATGACAAGACTACCATAAAAATTTCACATCATTTGGAGCATCACAACTCAAGATATAAAAATGACAAACAATATAATGTAGATTTCCTTATTTATCAAGGTCAAATCAAAACCTTAAGAAAACAGTGAACAATTAGTGTGTTTAATATTTTTACTAGCAAGTACATGTCATCAAAAAATTAACAAAACAAGAATCACTATTTTTGGAGTTCTAAAACTCAAGATATGGCTTTGGTCAATTTTATAAGCATTTTTAAAGCTTCAATAAAGACATCAGAAAACACCTACAAACATGTAATATTTTATGACTCTACTGCATAGATCTCTTCTCAAGGTTTCCAAAAAGTCCCCATTTACTATTTTTGGAATTACCTAGCGAGAGATATGAATTTTAGAAGATTTAACAAAATTCTGAAATTCAAAAACGAAATAACTACTTCACCCTAGATCTGCTAGGCGCACCCGGACGTGTACCCAATCTCTACATTCTTAATGTTGACCTGCGGGACCCGCGTCCAGAGGGGCCCACCTGTCATGCATACACAGAGAAATATAGAGAGAGGGGGAGAATGCCTTCTTCTTCCTCACGATGGCCGAACAGAGGAGTGGGGGGCGGCTCGGCCGTCCGACAGGGCGGCTCTTCGGCGGCGGAGGAGCGGTGCTGAAGGGCGGCACGAGCACCCAGGGCCCCTTGCGCACCCGTAGAGCTACATGGCTCGGCCCGTGGTGGTCCCCAGCGCTATGGCCACAGGGGTAGGCGGCGGCGACGGCGGCGACGACGGCGGCCCGATGGCAGCGGCCTCCGCTGAAGGTCAAGGCCGGGGAAGAGGTGCTGCGCGTGCGGCATGGCGTGGCGAAGGTGGTGCAGCGGTCCATTCGGATGGACGGAGGCCGAGGTTGGAGAACGTTGGTGGCCATGGAGCTCGGCATGACCGGCTATGGCGGTGGCGCCGCGCACAAACGAAGGCCGGCGACTCACGCAGGAGCAGTTGGTAGGGTTCGACTACGCGCGTCCGTGGCATTGCGGCAGCCCGCAGCGCGGCTAGGGGAAAGGGGAGGGTGGCCGCGAGCTCTACTCCGGCGGCCGGCAATGGCAGGCCGCGGCGGCGACGTCGTTCGTGGCCGTGAGCGGAGAATGCGAGGGCGTGTGCTAGCCGTCTGGGGAGCTCGGGCAAGTGTTCTGGTACTCCCCATTGCGAGCAGAAGGCAGGGGCACACGGCAGCCGCGGTGGGGCGCACTCACGCGCATGGAGGACACGCACTAGACCACGTGTCGGCGGTTGAGGCAAATCGTCGAATACGTGGCGTGCAACGGTGTAATCAGTTTGGGTCGCGATTTTGGAATGGGTATAGGCCGAATTTTGATTTGGGCCGAATACAAAGTTTGTAGTACTCTTGATCATCTTCAACTTTGGTTAAAAGTGCTCGGCCAGTAGGGCAACAAGTTAGGAGATATTCAAGCATCAAGATGGTATTGTCAAAGCACTCCAAGCGATTAACAAAACTCCAAAATTGCTAATCCTAACAAAGTCAAACTAATGCCATACTTTTACGAGTCCATAATGTCTACTCCAACTTTTATTAAGGGGTCAAACCAAGTTGCTTAACAAAATCTCGAGAACGTGACACGTCAATCAAGTTGACTAACCTCGGCCTTCAATTTAATCCAAGTCTGAAAACATTTAGCAATTTCAAAATGGTGACCCCTATTTGGCAATCTTAGAGATAGATTCAGCATTTGTTCTTTTAACAAAGTTTGTTGTATACAACTCAAGCTACAACTTTAATTAAAAGACCTTCTACTAGTTCAGCATGGTTAGGGAGATAAACATTACCAAACATGTCAACTTATTGCTGCCACTCAAGGACTTAAAATAATTTCTGCCCTTCCAAAAACAGTAGCTTATTCAATCTTGTGAGCTCTATTCGACTAGGTTAGAGGCCAAACTAACTCTTGACCATTAAACAAAGTTTGTTCTACACAAGATGAACTACAAATTTTGTTTAAGGTCAAACCTCATAACTGGTACAGAAGTTAAACTTGCACTTTGGTCAAAGTAGTAACTCAATTAAGCCTAAACTAGGGTTTTAGGCCAATCGGGGCATTTTCTTGACATTTGCTCAACATGAACCCTTCATGACTTTTGTTGTAGAGTTTGTCTAGAGTCATTTGGGAAAGTTTGCACGGTTTGGCTGATGATCTACAATTCCATTCACTTAATGGTGCAAGTTCCAATAGGAATGGAACTTATCATTTCATGTGACTTTTTGATTCCAAACTTCATGAAACTTTTCTAGGGATCAATATAGATAGGTACTAAGGTGAGACACATGAAGATATTGCAATAACACCATCCAAGCATATATCTTGAAAATGGCCTATATGTAAAGCAATGGTGCAACATCCTAGTTTAGGTTAGGCTCATCTCCATAGGTTGACCTTGACATCGTCATCTCCACTTAATCTATCATGTTTGAGCTCAAACTCACTGCTTAGTGAGTGACAAACACCTGGGGTGTTACAAAGATTAGCACTATCTCTAAATGGACCGAACAAAGCTCCACCAGACTCTCGTCACTTTGGAGTAGCTTCGGGTGCGTCTGAAATGATTTATGAGCCTTTGGTACGTTTGAGGCAAACCGAGCACCTATCTTGCACCGAAGCTAACACTGTCTCAAAACAGATCAAAACGAGATTCCACATCACCCACATCACCTAGGAGTTCCATTGGGTTCCTCTAATACTATTTCCGAGCCTACGGCATGTTCGACACGAACCGTGCACCAATCTTGCATCAAGAGTAGCACTATCTCCAAATGGACCAAACCAAGCTTCAACTTGAGCCTCGTGACCTAGGAGTCCCATCGAGTGCGTCCAAAATGATTTCTATGCCTATGGTATGTTCCGTGCAACCCATCCACCTATCTTTGCATTGACACTAACACTATCTCCAAATGGATAAAACAAGATTCCACACGACCCTCATCACTTACAAGTTCCATCGGGTGTGTCCAAAACTATTTGAGCCTATGGTACATTCAGTGCAAACCGTGCACCTATGTTGCGTCAAGATTAGCACTATCTCCGAACATAATCTCAAAATAGATCGAAACAAGATTCCACATAACCTACTTCACCTAGGAGTTCCATCGGGTGCCTCCAATACAATTTCTGAGCCTACGGTACATTCGACGCAAACCGTGCACCAATCTTGCATCAAGATTAGCACTGTCTCCAAACAGACCAAACCAAGCTTCCACATGAACCTTGTGACCTAGGAGTCCCATTGAGTGCGTCCACAAGGATTTCTATGCCAATGTATGTTCGGTGCAAACCGTGCACCTATTTTGCATTGACACTAACACTGTTTCCAAATGGACTAAAACGAGATTTAACACGACCCACGTCACTTCTGAGTTCCATCGGGTGTGTCCAAAACTATTTATGAGCCTATGGTACATTCAGTGCAAACCGTGCACCTATGTTGCGTCAAGATTAGCACTATCTCCGAACACAATCTCAAAATAGATCAAAACAAGATTCCACATAACCTACTTCACCTAGGAGTTCCACCGGGTGCCTCTAATACAATTTCTGAGCCTACGGTACGTTCGACGCAAACCGTGCACCAATATTGCATCAAGAGTAGCACTGTCTCCAAACGGACCAAACCAAGCTTCCACATGAACCTTGTGACCTAGGAGTCCCATTGAGTGCGGCCACAAGGATTTCTATGCCAATGTATGTTCGGTGCAAACCGTGCACCTATTTTGCATTGACACTAACACTGTTTCCAAATGGACTAAAACGAGATTTAACACGACCCACGTCACTTCTAAGTTCCATCGGGTGCGTCCCAAACTATTTATGAGCCTATGATATGTTCTGTGCAAACCATGCACCTACCTTGAGTCAAGATAAGCACTATCTCCAAACGGACCGAACAAAGCTCCACCAGACCCTCGTCACCTAGGAGTACCATCGGGTGCATCTAAAATGATCTATGAGCCTATGGTACATTTGAGGCAAACCGAGCACCTATCTTGCACCGAAGCTAACACTGTCTCAAAACTGATCGAAACGAGATTCCACATCACCCACGTCACCTAGGAGTTCCATCGGGTTCCTCCAATACTATCTCTGATCCTACGGTATGTTTGACGCAAACCATGCACCAATCTTGCATCAAGAGTAGCACTATCTCCAAATGGACCGAACCGAGCTTCCACTTGAGCATCGTCACCTAGGAGTCCCATCGAGTGCGTCCAAAATGATTTCTATGCCTATGGTATGTTCGGTGCAAACTGTGCACCTATCTTGCACTAATACTAACATTGTCTCCAAATGGACTAAAATGAGATTCCACATAACCCACATCACTTACAAGTTCCATCTAGTGCGTCCAAAACAATTTATGAGCCTATGGTATGCTCAGTGCAAACCGAGCACCTATCTTGCACCGACACTAACACTGTCTTAAACACAGATCGAAATGAGAATCCACATGACCCACGTCACCTAGGAGTTCCATCGGGTGCCTCCAATACTATTTCCGAGCCTACGATACGTTCGAAGTAAACCGTGCCCCAATATTGCATTAAGAGTAGCACTATCTCCAAACAGACCAAACCAAGCTTCCACTTGAGCCTTGTCACCTAGGTGTCCCATCGAGTGCGTCCAAAACGATTTCTATGTCTATAGTATGTTCGGGGCAAACCGTGCACCTATCTTGCACTAACATTATCTCTAAACAGACTAAAACGAGATTCTACATAACCCACGTCACTTGCGAGTTCCATCTGGTGCGTCCAAAACTATTTATGAGCCTATGATAGGTTCAGTGCAAAACACGCACCTAACTTGAGTCAAGATTAGCACTATCTCTAAACGGACCGAACAAAGCTCTACCAGACCCTCATCACTTTGGAGTAGCTTCGGGTGCATCTAAAATGATTTATGAGCCTATGCTACGTTTGAGGCAAACCAAGGACCTATCTTGCACCGAAGCTAATACTGTCTCAAAACAGATCGAAACCAGATTCCACATGACCCACGTCACCTAGGAGTTCCATTGGGTTCCTCCAATACTATTTCTAAGCCTACGGTATGTTCAATGCAAACCGTGCACCAATCCTGCATCAAGAGTAGCACTATCTCCAAATGGACAAAACCAAGCTTCAACTTGAGCCTCGTGACCTAGGAGTCCTATCGAGTGCGTCCAAAATGATTTCTATGCCTATGGTATGTTCGGTGCAACCCATCCACCTATCTTTGCATTGACACTAACACTATCTCCAAATTGACTAAAATGAGATTCCAGATGACCCTCATCACTTACAAGTTCCATCGGGTATGTCCAAAACTATTTATGAGCCTATGGTACATTCAGTGCAAACTGTGCACCTATGTTGCGTCAAGATTAGCACTATCTCCGAACACAATCTCAAAACAGATCGAAACGAGATTCCGCATAACCTACTTCACCTAGGATTTCCATCGGGTGCCTCCAATACTATTTTTGAGCCTACGGTATGTTCGACGCAAACCGTGCACCAATCTTGCATCAAGAGTAGCACTATCTCCAAACGGACCGAACCGAGCTTCCACTTGAGCCTCATCACCTAGGAGTCCCATCCAGTGCATCCAAAATGATTTCTATGCCTTTGGTATGTTCAGTGCAAACCGTGCACCTATCTTGCACTAACACTTACACTATCTCCAAATGGACCAAAACGAGATTCCATGACCCACGTCACTTACAAGTTCCATCAGGTGCGTCCAAAACGATTTCTATGTCTATGGTATGTTTAGTGCAAACAGTGCACCTTTCTTGCACTGACACTAACACAATCTCCAAACGGACTAAAATGAAATTCCACATGACCCACGTCATTTACGAGTTCCATCGAGTGCATCCAAAACTATTTATGAGCCTATGGTACTCAAACCATGCACCTATCTTGTGTCAAGATTAGCACTATCTCCAAATGCACCGAACAGAGCTCCACCAGACCCTCGTCACCTAGGAGTACCATCGAGTGCGTCTAAAATGATTAACGAGCCTATGGTACGTCTGACGCAAACCGAGCACCTATCTTGAACTAACGCTAGCACTGTCTCAAAACTGATCGAAACGAGATTCCACATGACTCACGTCACCTAGGAGTTCCATCGGAGGGCCTCTAATACTATTTCTAAGCCTATGGTACGTTTGACGCGAACCGTGCACCAATCTTGCATCAAGAGTAGCACTATCTCCAAACGGACCGAACCGAGCTTCCACTTGAGCCTCATCACCTAGGAGTCCCATGGAGTACGTCCAAAATGATTTCTCTGCCTATGGTATGTTCGGTGCAAACTGCGCACCTATCTTGCACTGACACTAACACTGTCTCCAAATGGACTAAAACGAGATTCCACATGACCCACATCAATTACGAGTTCCATCAGGTGCGTCCAAAAATATTTATGAGCCTATAGTACATTCAGTGCAAACCGTGCACCTATCTTGCATCAAGATTAGCACTATCCCCTAACACTGTCTTAAACACAGATTGAAACGAGATTCCACATGACCCACATCACCTAGAAGTTCCATTGAGTGCCCCCAATACTATTTCCGAGCCTACGATAAGTTCGACGCCAACCGTGCACTAATCTTGCATCAAGAGTAGCACTATCTCCAAACGGACCTAACCGAGCTTCCACTTGAGCCTTGTCACCTAGGAGTCCCATCGAGTGCGTCCAAAACGATTTCTATGCCTATGGTATGTTCGGTGCAAACGTACACCTATCTTGCACTAACACTAACACTGTCTTTAAATGGACTAAAATGAGATTCCACATGACCCACGTCACTTACGAGTTCCATCGGGTGGATCCAAAACTATTGATAAGCCTATGATATGTTCAGTGCAAACCATGCACCTATCTTGTGTCAAGATTAGCACTATCTCCAAACGGACCTAATAGAGGTCCACCTGACCCTCGTCACCTAGGAGTAACATCGGGTGTGTCTAAACCGATTTATGAGCCTATGGTACGTTTGAGACAAACCGAGCACCTATCTTGCACCGAGGCTAACACTGTCTCAAAATAGATTGAAACGAGATTCCACATGACCCACGTCACCTAGGAGTTCCATTTGGTTCCTCCAATAGTATTACCGAACCTACGGTATGTTCAACGCAAACCGTGCACCAATCTTGAATCAAGAGTAGCACTATCTCCAAACGGACCGAACCAAGCTTCCACTTGAACCTCATCACCTAGGAGTCCCATCGAGTGCGTCCAAAATGATTTCTGTGCCTATGGTATGTTCGGTGCAAACCGCAAACCTATTTTGCACTAACACTAACAATGTCTTCAAACAGACTAAAATGAAATTCCACACGACCCACATCACTTACGAGTTCCATCGAGTGTGTCCAAAACTATATATGAGCCTATGGTGTGTTTAGGTCAAACCATGCACCTATCTTGTGTCAAGATTAGCGCTATCTCCAAATGCACCAAACAGAGCTCCACTAGACCCTCGTCAATTAGGAGTACCATCAGGTGCGTCTAAAATGATTTATGAGCCTATGGTATGTTTGACGCAAATCGAGCATCTATCTTGCACCAATGCTAGCACTGTCCAAAATTTGATCAAAACGAGATTCCACATGACTCACGTCACCTAGGAGTTCCATCGGGGGCCTCCAATACTATTTCTGAGCCTACGGTACGTTCAACGCAAACTGTGCTCCAATCTTGCATCAAGAGTAGCAGTATCGCGAAACGAAATGAACTGAGCTTCCACTTGAGCCTCATCACCAAGGTGTCCCATCGAGTTCGTCCAAAATGATTTCTATGCCTCTAGTTTGTTCTTTGCAAACCATGCACCTATATTGCACTGATACTAACATTGTCTTCAAATGGACTAAAATGAGATTCCACACGACCCATGTCACTTACGAGTTCCATCAGGTGCGTCCAAAACAATTTATGAGCCTATGGTACGTTCAGTGCAGACCGAGCACCTATCTTGCACCGACATTGACACTATCTTAAACATAGATCGAAACGATATTCCACATGACCCACGTCACCTAGGAGTTCCATTGGGTGCCTCCAATACTATTTCTGAGCCTACGATACGTTCGACGCAAACCGTGCACCAATCTTGCATCAAGAGTAGCACTATCTCCAAATGGACCGAACTGAGCTGCCACTTGAACCTCGTCACCTAAGAGTCCCATCGAGTGTGTCCAAAATGATTTCTATGCCTATGGTATGTTCGGTGCAAATCGTGCACCTATCTTGTACTGACACAAACACTGTCTCCAAATGGATTAAAATGAGATTTCACACGACCCACGTCACTTAGGAGTTCCATAGGGTGGATCCAAAACTATTTATGTGCCTATGATACGTTCATTGCAAACCATGCACCTATCTTGTGTCAAGATTAGCAGTATCTCCAAACGGACCGAACAAAGCTCCACCAGAACCTCGTCACCTAGGAGTACCATCGGGTGCGTCTAAACCGATTTATGACCCTATGGTACGTTTGAGGTAAACTGATCACCTATCTTGCACTGACACTAACACTGTCTCAAAATAGATTGAAACGAGATTCCACATGACCCACGTCACCTAGGAGTTCCATCGGGTTCCTCCAATACTATTTCCGAGCCTACGGTACGTTCGACGCAAACCGTGCACCATTATTGCATCAAGCGTAGCACTATCTCTAAATGGACCAAACCAAGCTTCCACTTGAGCCTCGTCACCTAGGAGTCCCATCGAGTGCGTCGAAAACGATTTTCTATGCCTGTAGTATGTTCTGTACAAACCGTGCACCTATCTTGCACTGACACTAACACTGTCTCCAAATGGACTAAAGCAAAATTCCACACGACCCACATCACTTACGAGTTCCATCAGGTGCATCTAAAACTATTTATGAGCCTATGGTACATTCAGTTCAAACCATGCACCTATCTTGTGTCAAGATTAGCATATCTCCAAATAGACCGAACAGAGCTCCACCAGACCCTCGTCGCCTAAGTGTACCATCGGGTGCGTCTAAAACGATTTATGAGCCTATGGTACATTTGACGTAAACCAAGCACCTATCTTGCACAGATGCTTTTCTGGACTATAGGGATTAAAACAGGGAAAGGATTGGAAGTCTCTCACCGATTAACCTTGCTTGGACACCAACTAATAAGAACCCGCTAGGGTTTGATGGCCGATCTTTCGATGAGAGATCGTGGTGAACTCGATTGGTGGAAAAAGATGACGTTCCTGGTCCGACTACAACGATCCAGGGAGGTTGCGCCTTGGCAACCGATACCCCACCTCCAATGGTTGCCGTGATCTTGCGGCGCGACAACCAGCCACTAGGGCACCCGTCCTGTAAGCAATCGAAGAACTTGCAAGAAAAAGAGAACAAGTACTGAATTACTAGATGTAAATGAAGGTTTCAAACTCAATCTCCAATGACGTGGGGTTCTGAAGACAAGTAGACGGGCGACTGATCTAGCACACGCATTTAGAGGCAAGTAGCAAAGGCTAACTTGATCTAAACAAAACCCATCTAATGTTGTGGCTGTAGGAGCCTTATGTAAGGAGTGGGCGACTAGAGGAGGGCCAGGAGGTGCTCTCGACTCACTAAAAATAGAAGAGAAACAATGACCACTGCATGGTTGCATGAGATCCCTTATTGACTAAACATGCACTAAGAATAGGTGCTAAAATTAGGTGTTGCAGCTCCTGCGGGCGGAAACAGTCCGGAGGAAATTGACTGTTGCGGGCGAGTCTAATGTGATTTGCATGTGAGGTTGGATCCTTTGGAAAGAACACTTCATTAGCTCTCCACCAAGTATTAGAACGTCCCAATTGGAGTCCGTATGAAGCCATGGTGATCCACGCAAGTTGGGTCAGTTTTTGCAGTTCGAATCCAGCCAACATGAGTCCTTTTCCCTTTTGGTCTTCTCCTTGGTTCCTAATTAAAACAAGAGTGCACGTGTCTCCAAGATCTAAACATGATGGACAGGAGCTCAAGAAGGAACTCACTTGATGATTAAGTTTACAAGCGCGAGCACGAGTAAGAGGACCAGCAAGAGGTACTGGTGTCGGTGTGGATGCATCGTTGGTGTTGAAGTCCTCATCATCCTCCCTTTCTTGCATTTGAGTTATCCTCGACTCAAGCTCATCTTCCTCACCCAAATATGACTTTAAATCTGCAATGTTAAATGTGGGACTAACCCCAAAATCTGCAGGAAGATTAAGCTTATATGCATTCTCATTAATTCATTGCAACACTTTAAATGGTCCATCAGAATGCATTGAACGATTATAAGCAAACTCAATATGAGGTAAACAATCTTCCCACATCTTAATATTCTTCTTTAAAACAGCTCTTAACATAGTTGATAAAGTTCTATTCACAACTTCAGTTTGACCATTAGTTTGGGGATGACAAGTGGTAGAAAATAAAAGTTTAGTCCCCAATTTAGCCCATAAAGTTCTCCAAAAATGGCTAAGAAATTTAGCATCTTGATCAGAAACAATTGTATTTGGCACACCATGCAAACGAACAACTTCATGAAAGAACAAATCAGCAATATGTGTCGCATCATCAGTTTTATGACAAGGTATAAAGTGTGCCATCTTAGAAAATCTATCCCAACCACAAAAACACTATCACGTGATGAGGACATCATTGGCTCAAATATGACCATATTAACCACTTCTAAACTAAAGGTGCAACCATTCTATATGAGGCTTATCATTGATACATTTGATGAATTGGTGCTGCACCATAAAGTGTGTGTGTATTTTTATTTTCAGAATTACTTACATGGATGAAGAGAAGGTTCAATTGCATATGGAAAGAATGGAAGGTTAATGAAGTTGATTGGGGACCAAGTCCAAATATTCCTAATGTCATCCACCAAGCCACCACATCACTTTTGGCTCAAAGAAAGAAAGAGTCCAAGTCCAACACGTTTTGGAAGATGAATTCGGACTGCAGAAGAGTCCCAACTTCCGATGGTTGCCACGACTTCATACGGACTCCGATTGGGACGTTCTAGGACTTTTTGGAAAGCTTATCAAGTCTACTTTCCAACAGATCTGGACTCATGCCGATATCTTGTTAAATACGTCTGCAGTTCTCATTTTAATACTGAGACCTTTTCTATCCACGGTGCTGCGTCACCTGATTGTTGCCCGATGGGCCGTGTATCAAGTGGGGCCCAATAGGAGCGTGTCCTAGGGTTGTGGGATGAGCCCCACCACGTCTAGGTCATCCTCTACCCTCTCATATACCTCCATAGCCACCACAAAGAGATTGGGTTTTTGTTTTGATGTAAGTTTAGCTCCTGCTACTTCCTGGTAGACACGTGTGTTGGTTAGACCATCTGTTCTACTTGATCCGGAACCCCACCTTTATGTGTATTAGATCTGAGACTTCATCTCATATTTGCAATTGAGTACTTGTTCTACTTGTTCTTGCTTGTTCTTCGATTGCTTGCAGGAATAACTCTAGTGGTTTGGTTGGTTGTGATCTGCAAGAGCGTGACAACCACTGGAATTGGTGTATCGATCGCTAAGGCGCAGCGTCCTTGGATGGTTGTTGTCGGGTCGTGAATGTCTCTCCAGTGAAATCGAAGTTATCCTTCTCCACCAAAAGATTGGGACACACAAACTCTTATCATCACGACCCTTCCTAGTCCTTGGCAATCCCAACACAAAATCGATAGAAATATCTTCCTAAGGAGCATTGGGAACAGGTAGAGGCATATACAAATCGTGTGGATTTAACCGTGACTTAGCCTTTTGACATGTAGTGTAGCGAGCGACAAATCTCTCCACGTCTCTCCTCATCTTTGGCTAAAAGAAATGACCAGCAAGGATGTCCTCCGTCTTCTTTGCTCCAAAATGTCCCATCAAGCCACCTCCGTGCGCCTCCTATAGCAACAACAAATGAACGGAGCTAGCTAGAATGCATAGCTTGTTAGCTCTAAACACAAAGCCATCATTCACAACAAATTTATTCCATGCTTTTCCATCTTTACATTGCAGCAACACGTCCTTAAAATCATCATCATGCACATATTGTTCTTTAATTGTTTCCAAACCAAAGATCTTATAGTCAAGTTGTGTCAACAAAGTATATCACCTAGACAAAGCATCAGCAATGATATTCTCTTTTCCTTTCTTGTGTTTGATTACATAAGGAAAATATTCAATAAATTCAACCCACTTAGCATGTCTAGGATTCAGTTTTCCTTGACTATGAATATGCTTCAACGATTTATGATCAGAATGTATAACAAATTCTTTGGGCCACAAATAATGCTGCAATGTTTCTAATGTCTGCACAAGCGCATACAATTCTTTGTCATAAGTAGAATAATTCAGCACAGGTCCACTTAGTTTCTCACTAAAATATGCAATGGGTCTTCCTTCTTGTAATAAAACACCACCCAATCCAATTCCACTAGCATCACATTCAAGTTCGAAAGTCTTATTAAAATTAGGAAGTTGGAGAAGAGGTGCATGTGTCAACTTATCTTTCAACATGATGAAGGCATTCTATCGTGCTTTGCCCCAATTAAAGGGCACTCCCCTTCTTTGTAAGATCATTCGATGGTGCAGCAATGGTGCTGAAATCCTTCACAAAATGGCGATAGAACCCCGCAAGTCCTAGGAACCTCCGCATCTGTGTGATAGTCTTTGGTATAGGCCATCCCTGTATAGCTTCCACCTTGGCTTGATCAACCTCAATTCCCTATGGAGTCACAACATAGCTGAGAATAGACACTCGATTGGTGCAAAAGGTGCACTTCTCAAGGTTACCAAATAAACATGCATCTCGTAGAGCATCAAAAACAGCACGTAAGTAAGCTAGGTGTCCATCCATAGATTTGTTGTAAATCAATATATCATCAAAGTAGACTACAACAAATTTCCCAATGAAAGCACGCAAAACCTCGTTCATTAATCTCATGAAAGTACTAGGTGCATTAGTTAACGCAAAAGGCATTACCAACCACTCATATAAGCCAAACTTAGTTTTGAAAGATGTTTTCCATTCATCTCCTAATTTCATATGAATCTGGTGGTACCCACTACGCAAATCAACTTTGGAAAACACAACAGCACCACTCAATTCATCA
>CM039608.1:22958542-23009835 GCA_022457205.1 Saccharum spontaneum | reverse complement strand
AATGATGCCGCATCCCCAAGGGCGACACTCTGCCAGGTGATAGGGACTCTAACCCCCTTGGTCTCACGCCAATGTCCCCAAGCACATCCTTTCTCACCTCCAAGATGTGACCTACCATTCGATTCCCGGCCTGAACCGTATTACTCGGCTTCGCAGTCAGAATGACTTATCCGACCAACTAAGTGTTAGACTGTATTCAACATGACTCAAGGACGTACAGCGAATCGGTTCTTAAACGACTCTGACGGGGATAGATCCACACCCAAGACTCACTTTATTAGGCCAATCGGGGCATTTTCTTGACATTTGCTCAACATGAACCCTTCATGACTTTTGTTGTAGAGTTCGTCTAGAGTCATTTGGGCAAGTTTGCACGGTTTTGCTGATGATCTACAATTCCATTCACTTATGGTGCAAGTTCCAATAGGAATGGAACTTATCATTTCATGTGACTTTTTGATTCCAAACTTCATGAAACTTTTCCAGGGATCAATATAGATAGGTACCAAGGTGAGACACTAGAAGATATTGCAATAACACCATCCAAGCATATATCTTAAAAATGGCCTATATGTAAAGCAATGGTGCAACATCCAAGTTTAGGTTAGGCTCATCTCCATAGGTTGACCTTGACATCGTCATCTCCACTTAATCTATCATGTTTGATCTCAAACTCACTGCTTAGTGAGTGACAAACACCTGGGCTGTTACAGCCCTCCCCCCTTAAAAGAATCGCATCCCGAGATTCGGAATGGAAGATCTTTAAGAAAGAAAGACATGTTATCTAGTTTCCAACATACACCATAGCATTCAGCTACAAAGCTTCAACATCGGCGAACAATTTGGTCAAAGGCACTTTCTGATACTTATCCTTCATGGTAAAATTTGTCTAAAGAATTTTCCTCATTGACTTCCATGAAGCATTGTTACTTTGGGAGGAATCCAAGATAGCACAGTACGACATTCTAAATGTACGGAGATCATTTAGTCCGTGAGCTAACCACTCACAAGTATCTGATTCTTTAGTGAGCACAACATAGTCCGTATGAACTTTACACTAGACCGAATTCTTTAGAAATATACTCGTCGAAATGACTCTATGTCCCCACTGTTTGAAAAGTAGTTATCTACCAAGATGGCTTGAGTATAACATTCAAAGGGATGAGATCATAGACAACAAACATCCTCTAAGGCCATAGGATACTGACTAACCAATAGACAAGGTCTATGTTGGTCGTAAATGTTCATTCGTTTAGACACCAACTAATGGAAGACTACTTACTATTCCATGCATGCAGTTCTCTTTCTCTGATGACAACACTGTATTATCTGAGTCTGTCGAAGGATTAGTCAATGTGATAGCTGACTCTGTCGACTTCGTATTTCTACCAAATGTTACCTAAGAAGATTCTTTTATCCAAAGACAACAGTTATCTGGGTTGAATCAGACACAACCTCTTGGGTAAAAACATTTATAAGGTACCAAAGTATGTCATCATTGGAAAATAATTCCCAAAGAAAGATGTAGCAAGGCCTTAAGGACAACAAAAGTTGTAAATATTCACTAAACCGTGGGGAGTAGTCTACCACCAAGCGGTTGAGTAAAATTTTCCTTGGTGACTTAGTTGTACTGTAAGTTGAGTTGATTTGCAGCGTAGCAACTTTGTCAGGCCAACTTTCACCTTGAGGCTTCCTTTTTAGGATCAAACAACAGCTCTAAGATAGAAAATCTGTTGTTTGACACTTCTCAAATTGCTTTTGAATATCCCTCAACACTTTGTCCAATAAAGTTATGAACAAATCGTTTGTGGCACCTAAGGGCACGAGGATGTTGATCGAAACTAGGGCATGCACTTCTCTAATTCTTCACCGTAGCTGATTGAACACCTTGCACTATCTATGTGATTGTCCAAGATGAAATTGACTTGATCACAATGGCTCTAGAAGATAGAATATCACTCAAGTTGTTAGCTAGTTGCTTAACTTCTTGTTGGTTATTGCTCTGTAAGACATAGCCTTCGTAGCTACCAAAGAGTCGTTACCTAGCTGGAGATTAACCTTCCTCTTGATAACTAATCAGTTGTCTCTCAATACTATAGTTCTAAATCTTTACTCTTGACCACAAAACTCAGGGTTGATGCAGAACAGATGGTTGCCATCGAAGTCAGCAGATAAGGAGTCACACTAGAGATGGTTGGTTTTGATGGTATGGTCCTTATGCATACAAAGGTTAAGATTTGCATAATGTAACAATCGAGTCTTATCCAACGGATTTCTTGTCCAATATTAAGTGTTGTGTGTCCTTTTTATCCAACAGAGATGAGATACTTTGCTCACTAGATGATATTCGTCAATACTAGGACAACTAAGTAGAGTTACTTGTCCACCTATTGCAGTCTGTTATTGTTTATGCCGGTGACCTGTTCTTCAAAGGTTATCCTCTTGCAACTTCAGGAGGAAGCTCCACTACTTTCGGTCTAAGATATGGATCTCACGATACAATATAGAGAGGTAACCAAGAAAAGGAACATGAGAAAATAACACATCGTCTATCATTTGACAATGGATTATGACTAGAAACCGTGATACCAGCGCGTGCCAAGCAGCCGGCCATGTTTCTGTAGCCACAGGAGGCCCTTGGTTTCGTCGCGGCACCATCAGTGGCTACTCATAACACCATTACTAAACGCACAACGAAAGTGAAATTTCAAGTGGCACCAATGGGCTGTAAGAGCAAGCACCATACAAGGAGGGATAGCAAGCAAAGGTAGTCACAAGGTTTAGAATCAACAGGGAAGCTATTCGTAGATCAAAACACCTCACAAGAGAACATAGCTCACCGAAGGTGACTGAGCATGCGATTTTTGTGTAATTCCACGCACACCTGGCGTCAACTAAGGAAACTACCATATAATTTAATAATAGAGATTCGATCATGTTGAGCAACAACATGAGATCAAGACTGATAAACATCTCGAGACTTGGGAAGGTTGAAGATGAATTAAGCAAATTTCAAGGCGAAAACTGATATGTAGTCATAGATTGAGTTGATAAGGTAGATGCACGAATTTGTAAGCACACGATTTAGAGGCCATAGCAGAGAGACATTGCATCACATTAGCTAACCTTTGAGAGAGGTAACCGGAAGGTCCAACATGGATTTGGGTATAGTCTCCACAATTGGCAACGTACGAACCATGGTCAAAGGCTAGCGTTGATAAAAATTAACTTGGTTGGTCAGTCGATAAGGGTCTTCACAAAAAGGGTTGGAAAACATCCATGGCTTAGACAAACATATAGGAGAACAAAACTTTGGGCTTTTGGTCAAGCAACGGCATGGATACAAACATTCAAGGGATAACCACCACGTCTACAGGCTCAGGCTCCTAAGAGAGAGGACCTAATTGAAGACAACAACCAAATAATTACGTAACGTGAATGTTGTTCTAGGATAAAGCTATGCGACACTCGTATGCTCACCGAGGACAAACAAGATGACAACTAGGGCACTACCTAGATAACAAGCATACATACAACATCACAGTCAAGCAGACATTGGAGAAAATTCAAACAATGGACTTAAGCAACCAATACAAAGCACAAGGCTCACCCAAAATAAGCATTTATCTCAAGCATAAACTAACTACAAGTTTAGCTCAAAACAAACGCTAGCTAAGGGAGCCAACTTAGCATGTGCACATAATCTGGATAGCAGCACAGTAGTTTCTTGTTTCAACCATAACTAAGGTTGTAGACATCCCACAAAGGTGATCCTAGACTTTCTAGAAAGATTAGGAAGATTACTACACTTTATTCATTCATACCAAAAGCAAATTCATAGATTAACATGACCAAAATTGCTAATGTTTCAGATCTGTACCAATATGGACAGAAAACTGACAAGAACTTCAAAGATGCATAACTAGAGTTCTAGGGACACAACAAGGCTGAGCCTTAACTTTATGTAAAGCTTATTAAGTTATCTATAACTTTCTTATTATCATATTAAGATGATTCTACAGCTAACAAGGCCCAACAAGACAAAGAAGATATCTCTGCCCAGATTTGGACAGATTCTGTCATTCCACTTTATAAGCTTATAACTAGAGATTTTGACCACCAAAATTAGTGCTATAGGACACTTTGGAAAGCTTAGAAAAAGTACTACACTTCTTCCAGTATCTCCAAGACATGATTCTTTATTCACATAGGTCAAACAAACCAAACATTCAGATCTATTAAAAGCATAAGCAAAACCTGACAGTAAACTTTTAAATTTCAGAACTCCCAAACCATAAGACCTAGGGTCATGAAATTTTAGTACAAGCTAGAAAAGTAAGTTAGCTAAAACTTTGGTATTCTCCATAACCACAGAAAACACCATTATGACCACGAAAGCATCACCACAACAGAAACCATTCTAGCAGTCAACGTTCCACAAGCAAAACAAAGCTTACCTTTGTTCTACTTAACAAGAGAGCACACAAACATGTTATTCTAGCAGCTCTAAACATTGTTACCTTAGACCAACACCAATTTAATTCATTTATGAGAATCACAATTACTGAAATGAGGTCTAAAGCATTTACAAATGTTTGTATGAACAACACATCCACCATTTGGCTAAACTAGAGGACATTTACAGGTTCAAGCATGTAACCACACTTATTTCTAGCAAGGCTAAGCACACACTATCTTCAAGCACTCCCTATTCAAGCAACATGGAACATGGCATTCATGTCTAACTCTACACAAGAAAGATAGCGTAACACACTAATCCCAAGTTACTTATCATTTGAACAAGGGTGAGAGGATCATAGCTATGCATAAAGCAACAATCATAAAGATGCATGCTTCATCCTATTCGTCCTCACAAGATTGCCAACCTAAGGTAGTGATCACGTTCTATGTCGGTGGCATAACACGCACTCTCTCGATATATAGCTAGTCGACAGCTACTTTCGACTTACGCATTCGTGGTTAGCGTACCTGCAGAAAATTTTCATTGCAGCCCAACATTTCCCAATATAGCACACAATGAAAGCAGAGAAGTAAAATTCTAAGTACTCCCATGTACTTATACCCCTGTATACGTACATGTAGTACCAACACTACCCGAATCATCAATCTCCCATAATTAAGTACCTTCATATATACATGCGTATAACATGTAAATAATCCAGTAACCAAAACTAGCTCTCCCCTAGACCGAGGGTTGTTCGGTCATGCTCTCACAACTCACACTTACCTGAGCGTAGGTGCGATATTGCATAAAAGTAAACTAGTGACATATATGGCTATTTCATATATGAAGGCTACCTCTAATCTGACACACCGGGTAGCATAGTGTGGGAGAGTTATCACACATACATACCTTGGCCTGGGCGTAGATGCATAAATGAAAAACCCCCAAGTTAGTACTTATATAGGCCACCTAATAATCCTTATATGGCATAAGGAAATTGACCACTGGCATACTTAGGTTTAAAAATTGAGATTTGACAAACCTATATATAGCTATAAGTTGATAAAACTGATTTTATAAAACAAAATCTTTGTTTTAAATACACATACGACAAGTTTAATGTTAAATCTTGCTCCGATACCAGCTATAATGGAACCGTCCAAATTATAAGAGCACAAGTACAAGAACAATCACCGAAGTGATCAAATTCTCGCACTTGAGCCCATATAACTCCGGTAGTCCAATGAAATCATGAGGGATTTCAAACCAACCAACATACCAGCCAAGATCGTAGTGATTCAACATAACAAGTCACATGTTACAACCATTTCACAAGTAATTCAATATACAACGGACCTCGACATAGTTATTACAACTTAAATTGAAAAGTAGCGGAAGCAAAGTAATTTGAGACTAACACACCCTTATTTCAAATACATGCCAGTACCAAGGTCGACTTCCAACAAAAGCATTTAGAGAAAAGATAACTCAAAAGGATCATGCCCGTGATCACACTCCGCCTTTATGGCAGGAGCCAACCGACTCTTGCAGTCGCCAAGATACATCACAACCTGCAACAAGTGGGGATAAAACCCTGAGTACGAGAAGGTATTCAGCTAGACTTACCCGTCAGAAACCAGAAATAAAGTGACACCAAGGATCATGCAAGGCTGATATGAAGTGGGCTAGCTTGACAACATTTTGCATAAAAGCTTATTATGGATAAGTAATCATTAATGCTTAAGCATCAAGTTAATTATCATTGACCTGTCATCTATATTAGAACCTGTACTAGAGCACTCACTTTATTAGGAGCAAACAATATTAACCATAGCAGGTATAAATTGAGGCAACCTTTCCATCGTTCTCCAATTAACCATCTGTTCAATTTAATGGAATCTACGTTGCCGCTGCTCAAGTCAAGTGCTCACTAACCAGGAGCGACGGCGATTCGAATCGAATTCCTATCCAGCTGGAGGGGTATTTCTAACACTCACCGCGCAGGCCCCTGCCAGGGGCGCAGAAGCCACCTTTCGTACAATTCAGGAGTCGCGGGTCCGAATGATGCCGCATCCCCAAGGGCGACAGTCTACCAGGTGATAGGGACTCTAACCCTCCTTGGTCTCACGCCAATGTCCCCAAGCACATCCTTTCTCTCCTCCAAGATGCGACCTACCATTCGATTCCCGGCCTGAACCATATTACTCAGCTTCGCGGTCGGAACGACTTCTCCGGCCAACTAAGTGTTAGACTGCGTTCAACATGACTTAAGGGCGTACAGCGAATCGGTCCTTAAACGACTCAGACGGGGATAGATCCACACCCAAGATCTCCGTGCCTTGTTGCTTCACTATCGTCGTCCCGCCCGGTCTTATTTTCATTTTATTAACACATGGTTCCATTTCACGATAGCAAATATAGCCAACCGTGCCATATATGAATATCCCTTTATCTCGCAGGTGATAGGAAATCACCTGACTTCTACCGCTTAAAGCAGGGCTAAGCATCTATTCGATCCTAGTCTATGTAGGATTCAAGGATTCACATAACTGGACAAGGAATGATATAATGCAGCAAGGGTTTCCAACCAACTCCTACCACTTAATGCAACAATACTTATAACGTTTATAGAATTAATTGCTTTGAAGGTAGGAGGCTTATAATGCTCCGGGGCTTACCTAGGATCCGACTCAAGTTAGAGTATGTCAGATGAATTCACTTGGCGAGCATCTCCCATCCTAGCACTTGTCCCGTCCTTCTATCTTTGGGATGGATCCACCAACACCATCTTTGGGTTCAGCTCCATATCATGTCCTTCATGTGGTGCATCTAGCGTACCTATATGCCATGTAAGATGCAATTGTATGAATACATGGAAATGCAATGGACAATACATCACATACAGTAAGCAAGACAAACACCATAATATACTCCATATGCATAGACACTTCATGTTGCTTAAATAAACATCTCTCAACCTAATATAAAAGATGGCAAGCATATTCGACATGGCACACAAGGTTTCACAAGATCTTAGGTGTATTAACTTAACTACCCTCAAAGGCATAAGTCACACTTAACCAGCAAACAACTATAATTGGCATCTATCAATTTCTAGACATGAAAACAACAGCAACAAGAGTTAGCTATAACTGGAGTTACACAAATCCAAATGACTTACAAGAAGACATTCTGGAAAGCTTATGAAATTCTCTACATTTCATCTAATATTACCATAGCATGATTCTAAAGTTTCACATGTCAAATTTACAGAAACACAGAAACTGGTCTAACAAGACAGAGAGCAAGCAATTCTGTAACCCGACTTTAAACAGCTATAACTCCTAAACCACATGGCCAAATACCACCAAATTTTAACAGCAGCTAGATATATAAATTATCTACAACTTTTGTATAAACAAGTTTCACAACAAAGCATACTATGATGAAGAACTTTGCCAAGTTTCCAGATCTGTCTAGAACCCTCATTTGCAAGAAATAATTATTAACTTATGTTGCAAACATATACTTAACTTTACCAACATGTCACATATGACTAATGAAAACCAGAAAACATAGTGTCCAATACTAAATAATTTCTTTTAATACATTTTCTTAATTTATTTAGATAATTAGGTGGAATTATGAACACATATCAAAAGTGCACAATAATTTCTACTAAAATTACAGAGGCCTACACATGCTCCCAATAGTCTACTGTACAAATTTGAAACCATTTGGACATGTATATCAATCTCTATGAAAAAGACAAATGGCTATAGCAATAAATCATGTGAGAGCAAGGTAAACCTAAAACTCCATATTTTCTATGAACACATGACCATAGTATGAATCAATATGATAGAGAAACATCATACTAAGGTAATGGAACAATATTTTCCATTTTATCATTTATATATTATTTATAAGCTATTTATCAAGCCGTAAACAAGTTAAATCGATAACTAGATCATACAATAAGCAGTGACCATAAACTTTATACCACAGTACAAACATATCATGACAAGACTACCATAAAAATTTCACATCATTTGGAGCATCACAACTCAAGATATAAAAATGACAAACAATATAATGTAGATTTCCTTATTTATCAAGGTCAAATCAAAACCTTAAGAAAACAGTGAACAATTAGTGTGTTTAATATTTTTCCTAGCAAGTACATGTCATTAAAAAATTAACAAAACAAGAATCACTATTTTTGGAGTTCTAAAACTCAAGATATGGCTCTGGTCAATTTTATAAGCATTTTTAAAGCTTCAATAAAGACATCAGAAAACACCTACAAACATGTAATATTTTATGACTCTACTGCATAGATCTCTTCTCAAGGTTTCCAAAAAGTCCCCATTTACTATTTTTGGAATTACCTAGCGAGAGATATGAATTTTAGAAGATTTAACAAAATTCTGAAATTCAAAAACGAAATAACTACTTCACCCTAGATCTGCTAGGCGCACCCGGACGTGTACCCAATCTCTACATTCTTAATGCTGACCTGCGGGACCCGCGTCCAGAGGGGCCCACCTGTCATGCATACACAGAGAAATACAGAGAGAGGGGGAGAATGCCTTCTTCTTCCTCACGATGGCCGAACAGAGGAGTGGGGGGCGGCTCGGCCGTCCGACAGGGCGGCTCTCCGGTGGCGGAGGAGCGGTGCTGAAGGGCGGCATGAGCACCCAGGGCCCCTTGCGCACCCGTAGAGCTACATGGCTCGGCCCGTGGTGGTCCCCAGCGCTATGGCCACAGGGGTAGGCGGCGGCGACGGCGGCGACGACGGCGGCCCGATGGCAGCGGCCTCCGCTGAAGGTCAAGGCCGGGGAAGAGGTGCTGCGCGTGCGGCATGGCGTGGCGAAGGTGGTGCGGCGGTCCATTCGAATGGACGGAGGCCGAGGTTGGAGAACGTTGGTGGCCATGGAGCTCGGCATGACCGGCTATGGCGGTGGCGCCGCGCACAAACGAAGGCCGGCGACTCACGCAGGAGCAGTTGGTAGGGTTCGACTACGCGCATCCGTGGCATTGCGGCAGCCCACAGCGCGGCTAGGGGAAAGGGGAGGGTGGCCGCGAGCTCTACTCTGGCGGTCGGCAATGGCAGGCCACGGCGGCGACGTCGTTCGTGGCCGTGAGCGGAGAGTGCGAGGGCGTGTGCTAGCCGTCTGGGGAGCTCGGGCAAGTGTTCTGGTACTCCCCATTGCGAGCAGAAGGCAGGGGCACACGGCAGCCGCGGTGGGGCGCACTCACGCGCATGGAGGACACGCACTAGACCACGTGTCGGCGGTTGAGGCAAATCGTCGAATACGTGGCGTGCAACGGTGTAATCAGTTTGGGTCGCGATTTTGGAATGGGTATAGGCCGAATTTTGATTTGGGCCGAATACAAAGTTTGTAGTACTCTTGATCATCTTCAACTTTGGTTAAAAGTGCTCGGCCAGTAGGGCAACAAGTTAGGAGATATTCAAGCATCAAGATGGTATTGTCAAAGCACTCCAAGCGATTAACAAAACTCCAAAATTGCTAATCCTAACAAAGTCAAACTAATGCCATACTTTTACGAGTCCATAATGTCTACTCCAACTTTTATTAAGGGGTCAAACCAAGTTGCTTAACAAAATCTCAAGAACGTGACACGTCAATCAAGTTGACTAACCTCGGCCTTCAATTTAATCCAAGTCTGAAAACATTTAGCAATTTCAAAATGGTGACCCCTATTTGGCAATCTTAGAGATAGATTCAGCATTTGTTCTTTTAACAAAGTTTGTTGTATACAACTCAAGCTACAACTTTAATTAAAAGACCTTCTACTAGTTCAGCATGGTTAGGGAGATAAACATTACCAAACATGTCAACTTATTGCTGCCACTCAAGGACTTAAAATAATTTCTGTCCTTCCAAAAACAGTAGCTTATTCAATCTTGTGAGCTCTATTCGACTAGGTTAGAGGCCAAACTAACTCTTGACCATTAAACAAAGTTTGTTCTACACAAGATGAACTACAAATTTTGTTTAAGGTCAAATCTCATAACTGGTACAGAAGTTAAACTTGCACTTTGGTCAAAGTAGTAACTCAATTAAGCCTAAACTAGGGTTTTAAGCCAATCGGGGCATTTTCTTGACATTTGCTCAACATGAACCCTTCATGACTTTTGTTGTAGAGTTCGTCTAGAGTCATTTGGGAAAGTTTGCATGGTTTGGCTGATGATCTACAATTCCATTCACTTAATGGTGCAAGTTCCAATAGGAATGGAACTTATCATTTCATGTGACTTTTTGATTCCAAACTTCATGAAACTTTTCCAGGGATCAATATAGATAGGTACTAAGGTGAGACACATGAAGATATTGCAATAACACCATCCAAGCATATATCTTGAAAATGGCCTATATGTAAAGCAATGGTGCAACATCCTAGTTTAGGTTAGGCTCATCTCCATAGGTTGACCTTGACATCGTCATCTCCACTTAATCTATCATGTTTGAGCTCAAACTCACTGCTTAGTGAGTGACAAACACCTGGGGTGTTACAAAGATTAGCACTATCTCTAAATGGACCGAACAAAGCTCCACCAGACTCTCGTCACTTTGGAGTAGCTTCGGGTGCGTCTGAAATGATTTATGAGCCTTTGGTACGTTTGAGGCAAACCGAGCACCTATCTTGCACCGAAGCTAACACTGTCTCAAAACAGATCAAAACGAGATTCCACATCACCCACATCACCTAGGAGTTCCATTGGGTTCCTCTAATACTATTTCCGAGCCTACGGCATGTTCGACACGAACCGTGCACCAATCTTGCATCAAGAGTAGCACTATCTCCAAATGGACCAAACCAAGCTTCAACTTGAGCCTCGTGACCTAGGAGTCCCATCGAGTGCGTCCAAAATGATTTCTATGCCTATGGTATGTTCCGTGCAACCCATCCACCTATCTTTGCATTGACACTAACACTATCTCCAAATGGATAAAACAAGATTCCACACGACCCTCATCACTTACAAGTTCCATCGGGTGTGTCCAAAACTATTTGAGCCTATGGTACATTCAGTGCAAACCGTGCACCTATGTTGCGTCAAGATTAGCACTATCTCCGAACATAATCTCAAAATAGATCGAAACAAGATTCCACATAACCTACTTCACCTAGGAGTTCCATCGGGTGCCTCCAATACAATTTCTGAGCCTACGGTACATTCGACGCAAACCGTGCACCAATCTTGCATCAAGAGTAGCACTGTCTCCAAACAGACCAAACCAAGCTTCCACATGAACCTTGTGACCTAGGAGTCCCATTGAGTGCGTCCACAAGGATTTCTATGCCAATGTATGTTCGGTGCAAACCGTGCACCTATTTTGCATTGACACTAACACTGTTTCCAAATGGACTAAAACGAGATTTAACACGACCCACGTCACTTCTGAGTTCCATCGGGTGTCCAAAACTATTTATGAGCCTATGGTACATTCAGTGCAAACCGTGCACCTATGTTGCATCAAGATTAGCACTATCTCCGAACACAATCTCAAAATAGATCAAAACAAGATTCCACATAACCTACTTCACCTAGGAGTTCCACCGGGTGCCTCTAATACAATTTCTGAGCCTACGGTACGTTCGACGCAAACCGTGCACCAATATTGCATCAAGAGTAGCACTGTCTCCAAACGAACCAAACCAAGCTTCCACATGAACCTTGTGACCTAGGAGTCCCATTGAGTGCGGCCACAAGGATTTCTATGCCAATGTATGTTCGGTGCAAACCGTGCACCTATTTTGCATTGACACTAACACTGTTTCCAAATGGACTAAAACGAGATTTAACACGACCCACGTCACTTCTAAGTTCCATCGGGTGCGTCCCAAACTATTTATGAGCCTATGATATGTTCTATGCAAACCATGCACCTACCTTGAGTCAAGATAAGCACTATCTCCAAACGGACCGAACAAAGCTCCACCAGACCCTCGTCACCTAGGAGTACCATCGGGTGCATCTAAAATGATCTATGAGCCTATGGTACATTTGAGGCAAACCGAGCACCTATCTTGCACCGAAGCTAACACTGTCTCAAAACTGATCAAAACGAGATTCCACATCACCCACGTCACCTAGGAGTTCCATCGGGTTCCTCCAATACTATCTCTGATCCTACGGTATGTTTGACGCAAACCATGCACCAATCTTGCATCAAGAGTAGCACTATCTCCAAATGGACCGAACCGAGCTTCCACTTGAGCATCGTCACCTAGGAGTCCCATCGAGTGCGTCCAAAATGATTTCTATGCCTATGGTATGTTCGGTGCAAACTGTGCACCTATCTTGCACTAATACTAACATTGTCTCCAAATGGACTAAAATGAGATTCCACACAACCCACATCACTTACAAGTTCCATCTAGTGCGTCCAAAACAATTTATGAGCCTATGGTATGCTCTGTGCAAACCGAGCACCTATCTTGCACCGACACTAACACTGTCTTAAACACAGATCGAAATGAGAATCCACATGACCCACGTCACCTAGGAGTTCCATCGGGTGCCTCCAATACTATTTCCGAGCCTACAATACGTTCGAAGTAAACCGTGCCCCAATATTGCATTAAGAGTAGCACTATCTCCAAACAGACCAAACCAAGCTTCCACTTGAGCCTTGTCACCTAGGTGTCCCATCGAGTGCGTCCAAAACGATTTCTATGCCTATAGTATATTCGGGGCAAACCGTGCACCTATCTTGCACTAACATTATCTCTAAACAGACTAAAACGAGATTCTACATAACCCACGTCACTTGCGAGTTCCATCTGGTGCATCCAAAACTATTTATGAGCCTATGATAGGTTCAGTGCAAAACACGCACCTAACTTGAGTCAAGATTAGCACTATCTCTAAACGGACCGAACAAAGCTCTACCAGACCCTCATCACTTTGGAGTAGCTTCGGGTGCATCTAAAATGATTTATGAGCCTATGCTACGTTTGAGGCAAACCAAGGACCTATCTTGCACCGAAGCTAATATTGTCTCAAAACAGATCGAAACCAGATTCCACATGACCCACGTCACCTAGGAGTTCCATTGGGTTCCTCCAATACTATTTCTGAGCCTACGGTATGTTCAACACAAACCGTGCACCAATCCTGCATCAAGAGTAGCACTATCTTCAAATGGACAAAACCAAGCTTCAACTTGAGCCTCGTGACCTAGGAGTCCTATCGAGTGCGTCCAAAATGATTTCTATGCCTATGGTATGTTCGGTGCAACCCATCCACCTATCTTTGCATTGACACTAACACTATCTCCAAATTGACTAAAATGAGATTCCAGATGACCCTCATCACTTACAAGTTCCATCGGGTATGTCCAAAACTATTTATGAGCCTATGGTACATTCAGTGCAAACTGTGCACCTATGTTGCGTCAAGATTAGCACTATCTCCGAACACAATCTCAAAACAGATCGAAACGAGATTCCGCATAACCTACTTCACCTAGGATTTCCATCGGGTGCCTCCAATACTATTTTTGAGCCTACGGTATGTTCGACGCAAACCGTGCACCAATCTTGCATCAAGAGTAGCACTATCTCCAAACGGACCGAACCGAGCTTCCACTTGAGCCTCATCACCTAGGAGTCCCATCCAGTGCATCCAAAATGATTTCTATGCCTTTGGTATGTTCAGTGCAAACCGTGCACCTATCTTGCACTAACACTTACACTATCTCCAAATGGACCAAAACGAGATTCCATGACCCACGTCACTTACAAGTTCCATCAGGTGCGTCCAAAACGATTTCTATGCCTATGGTATGTTTAGTGCAAACAGTGCACCTTTCTTGCACTGACACTAACACAATCTCCAAACGGACTAAAATGAAATTCCACATGACCCACGTCATTTACGAGTTCCATCGAGTGCATCCAAAACTATTTATGAGCCTATGGTACTCAAACCATGCACCTATCTTGTGTCAAGATTAGCACTATCTCCAAATGCACCGAACAGAGCTCCACCAGACCCTCGTCACCTAGGAGTACCATCGAGTGCGTCTAAAATGATTAACGAGCCTATGGTACGTCTGACGCAAACCGAGCACCTATCTTGAACTAACGCTAGCACTGTCTCAAAACTGATCGAAACGAGATTCCACATGACTCACGTCACCTAGGAGTTCCATCGGAGGGCCTCTAATACTATTTCTAAGCCTATGGTACGTTTGACGCGAACCGTGCACCAATCTTGCATCAAGAGTAGCACTATCTCCAAACGGACCGAACCGAGCTTCCACTTGAGCCTCATCACCTAGGAGTCCCATGGAGTACGTCCAAAATGATTTCTCTGCCTATGGTATGTTCAGTGCAAACTGCGCACCTATCTTGCACTGACACTAACACTGTCTCCAAACGGACTAAAACGAGATTCCACATGACCCACATCAATTACGAGTTCCATCAGGTGCGTCCAAAAATATTTATGAGCCTATAGTACATTCAGTGCAAACCGTGCACCTATCTTGCATCAAGATTAGCACTATCCCCTAACACTGTCTTAAACACAGATTGAAACGAGATTCCACATGACCCACATCACCTAGAAGTTCCATTGAGTGCCCCCAATACTATTTCTAAGCCTACGATAAGTTCGACGCCAACCGTGCACTAATCTTGCATCAAGAGTAGCACTATCTCCAAACGGACCTAACCGAGCTTCCACTTGAGCCTTGTCACCTAGGAGTCCCATCGAGTGCGTCCAAAACGATTTCTATGCCTATGGTATGTTCGGTGCAAACGTACACCTATCTTGCACTAACACTAACACTGTCTTTAAATGGACTAAAATGAGATTCCACATGACCCATGTCACTTACGAGTTCCATCGGGTGGATCCAAAACTATTGATAAGCCTATGATATGTTCAGTGCAAACCATGCACCATCTTGTGTCAAGATTAGCACTATCTCCAAACGGACCTAATAGAGGTCCACCTGACCCTCGTCACCTAGGAGTAACATCGGGTGTGTCTAAACCGATTTATGAGCCTATGGTACGTTTGAGACAAACCGAGCACCTATCTTGCACCGAGGCTAACACTGTCTCAAAATAGATTGAAACGAGATTCCACATGACCCACGTCACCTAGGAGTTCCATTTGGTTCCTCCAATAGTATTACCGAACCTACGGTATGTTCAACGCAAACCGTGCACCAATCTTGAATCAAGAGTAGCACTATCTCCAAACGGACCGAACCAAGCTTCCACTTGAACCTCATCACCTAGGAGTCCCATCGAGTGCGTCCAAAATGATTTCTGTGCCTATGGTATGTTCGGTGCAAACCGCAAACCTATTTTGCACTAAAACTAACAATGTCTTCAAACAGACTAAAATGAAATTCCACACGACCCACATCACTTACGAGTTCCATCGAGTGTGTCCAAAACTATATATGAGCCTATGGTGTGTTTAGGTCAAACCATGCACCTATCTTGTGTCAAGATTAGCGCTATCTCCAAATGCACCAAACAGAGCTCCACTAGACCCTCGTCAATTAGGAGTACCATCAGGTGCGTCTAAAATGATTTATGAGCCTATGGTATGTTTGACGCAAATCGAGCATCTATCTTGCACCAATGCTAGCACTGTCCAAAATTTGATCAAAACGAGATTCCACATGACTCACGTCACCTAGGAGTTCCATCGGGGGCCTCCAATACTATTTCTGAGCCTACGGTACGTTCAACGCAAACTGTGCTCCAATCTTGCATCAAGAGTAGCAGTATCGCGAAACGAAATGAACTGAGCTTCCACTTGAGCCTCATCACCAAGGTGTCCCATCGAGTTCGTCCAAAATGATTTCTATGCCTCTAGTTTGTTCTTTGCAAACCATGCACCTATCTTGCACTGATACTAACATTGTCTTCAAATGGACTAAAATGAGATTCCACACGACCCATGTCACTTACGAGTTCCATCAGGTGCGTCCAAAACAATTTATGAGCCTATGGTACGTTCAGTGCAGACCGAGCACCTATCTTGCACCGACATTGACACTATCTTAAACATAGATCGAAACGATATTCCACATGACCCACGTCACCTAGGAGTTCCATTGGGTGCCTCCAATACTATTTCTGAGCCTACGATACGTTCGATGCAAACCGTGCACCAATCTTGCATCAAGAGTAGCACTATCTCCAAATGGACCGAACTGAGCTGCCACTTGAACCTCGTCACCTAAGAGTCCCATCGAGTGTGTCCAAAATGATTTCTATGCCTATGGTATGTTCGGTGCAAATCGTGCACCTATCTTGTACTGACACAAACACTGTCTCCAAATGGATTAAAATGAGATTTCACACGACCCACGTCACTTAGGAGTTCCATAGGGTGGATCCAAAACTATTTATGTGCCTATGATACGTTCATTGCAAACCATGCACCTATCTTGTGTCAAGATTAGCAGTATCTCCAAACGGACCGAACAAAGCTCCACCAGAACCTCGTCACCTAGGAGTACCATCGGGTGCGTCTAAACCGATTTATGAGCCTATGGTACGTTTGAGGTAAACTGATCACCTATCTTGCACTGACACTAACACTATCTCAAAATAGATTGAAACGAGATTCCACATGACCCACGTCACCTAGGAGTTCCATCGGGTTCCTCCAATACTATTTCCGAGCCTACGGTACGTTCGACGCAAACCGTGCACCATTATTGCATCAAGCGTAGCACTATCTCTAAATGGACCAAACCAAGCTTCCACTTGAGCCTCGTCACCTAGGAGTCCCATCGAGTGCGTCGAAAACGATTTCTATGCCTGTAGTATGTTCGGTACAAACCGTGCACCTATCTTGCACTGACACTAACACTGTCTCCAAATGGACTAAAGCAAAATTCCACACGACCCACGTCACTTACGAGTTCCATCAGGTGCATCTAAAACTATTTATGAGCCTATGGTACATTCAGTTCAAACCATGCACCTATCTTGTGTGAAGATTAGCATATCTCCAAATAGACCGAACAGAGCTCCACCAGACCCTCGTCACCTAAGTGTACCATCGGGTGCGTCTAAAACGATTTATGAGCCTATGGTACATTTGACGTAAACCAAGCACCTATCTTGCATGAATGCTTTTCTGGACTATAGGGATTAAAACAGGGAAAGGATTGGAAGTCTCTCACCGATTAACCTTGCTTGGACACCAACTAATAAGAACCCGCTGGGGTTTGATGGCCGATCTTTCGATGAGAGATCGTGGCGAACTCGATTGGTGGAAAAAGATGACGTTCCTGGTCCGACTACAACGATCCAGGGAGGTTGCGCCTTGGCAACCGATACCCCACCTCCAATGGTTGCCGTGATCTTGCGGTGCGACAACCAGCCACTAGGGCACCCGTCCTGTAAGCAATCGAAGAACTTACAAGAAAAAGAGAACAAGTACTGAATTACTAGATGTAAATGAAGGTTTCAAACTCAATCTCCAATGACGTGGGGTTCTGAAGACAAGTAGACGGGCGACTGATCTAGCACACGCATTTAGAGGCAAGTAGCAAAGGCTAACTTGATCTAAACAAAACCCATCTAATGTTGTGGCTGTAGGAGCCTTATGTAAGGAGTGGGCGACTAGAGGAGGGCCAGGAGGTGCTCTCGACTCACTAAAAATAGAAGAGAAACAATGACCACTGCATGGTTGCATGAGATCCCTTATTGACTAAACATGCACTAAGAATAGGTGCTAAAATTAGGTGTTGCAGCTCCTGCGGGCGGAAACAGTCCGGAGGAAATTGACTGTTGCGGGCGAGTCTGATGTGATTTGCATGTGAGGTTGGATCCTTTGGAAAGAACACTTCATTAGCTCTCCACCAAGTATTAGAACGTCCCAATTGGAGTCCGTATGAAGCCATGGTGATCCACGCAAGTTGGGTCAGTTTTTGCAGTTCGAATCCAGCCAACATGAGTCCTTTTCCCTTTTGGTCTTCTCCTTGGTTCCTAATTAAAACAAGAGTGCACGTGTCTCCAAGATCTAAACATGATGGACAGGAGCTCAAGAAGGAACTCACTTGATGATTAAGTTTACAAGCGCGAGCACGAGTAAGAGGACCAGCAAGAGGTACTGGTGTCGGTGTGGATGCATCGTTGGTGTTGAAGTCCTCATCATCCTCCCTTTCTTGCATTTGAGTTATCCTCGACTCAAGCTCATCTTCCTCACCCAAATATGACTTTAAATCTGCAATGTTAAATGTGGGACTAACCCCAAAATCTGCAGGAAGATTAAGCTTATATGCATTCTCATTAATTCGTTGCAACACTTTAAATGGTCCATCAGAATGCATTGAACGATTATAAGCAAACTCAATATGAGGTAAACAATCTTCCCACATCTTAATATTCTTCTTTAAAACAGCTCTTAACATAGTTGATAAAGTTCTATTCACAACTTCAGTTTGACCATTAGTTTGGGGATGACAAGTGGTAGAAAATAAAAGTTTAGTCCCCAATTTAGCCCATAAAGTTCTCCAAAAATGGCTAAGAAATTTAGCATCTTGATCAGAAACAATTGTATTTGGCACACCATGCAAACGAACAACTTCATGAAAGAACAAATCAGCAATATGTGTCGCATCATCAGTTTTATGACAAGGTATAAAGTGTGCCATCTTAGAAAATCTATCCCAACCACAAAAACACTATCACGTGATGAGGACATCATTGGCTCAAATATGACCATATTAACCACTTCTAAACTAAAGGTGCAACCATTCTATATGAGGCTTATCATTGATACATTTGATGAATTGGTGCTGCACCATAAAGTGTGTGTGTATTTTTATTTTCAGAATTACTTACATGGATGAAGAGAAGGTTCAATTGCATATGGAAAGAATGGAAGGTTAATGAAGTTGATTGGGGACCAAGTCCAAATATTCCTAATGTCATCCACCAAGCCACCACATCACTTTTGGCTCAAAGAAAGAAAGAGTCCAAGTCCAACACGTTTTGGAAGATGAATTCGGACTGCAGAAGAGTCCCAACTTCCGATGGTTGCCACGACTTCATACGGACTCCGATTGGGACGTTCTAGGACTTTTTGGAAAGCTTATCAAGTCTACTTTCCAACAGATCTGGACTCATGCCGATATCTTGTTAAATACGTCTGCAGTTCTCATTTTAATACTGAGACCTTTTCTATCCACGGTGCTGCGTCACCTGATTGTTGCCCGATGGGCCGTGTATCAAGTGGGGCCCAATAGGGGCGTGTCCTAGGGTTGTGGGATGAGCCCCACCACGTCTAGGTCATCCTCTACCCTCTCATATACCTCCATAGCCACCACAAAGAGATTGGGTTTTTGTTTTGATGTAAGTTTAGCTCCTGCTACTTCCTGGTAGACACGTGTGTTGGTTAGACCATCTGTTCTACTCGATCCGGAACCCCACCTTTATGTGTATTAGATCTGAGACTTCATCTCATATTTGCAATTGAGTGCTTGTTCTACTTGTTCTTGCTTGTTCTTCGATTGCTTGCAGGAATAACTCTAGTGGTTTGGTTGGTTGTGATCTGCAAGAGCATGACAACCACTGGAATTGGTGTATCGATCGCTAAGGCGCAGCGTCCTTGGATGGTTGTTGTCGGGTCGTGAATGTCTCTCCAGTGAAATCGAAGTTATTGTCACGGAACCGCCCAAATTATAAGAGCAAAAGTACAAAAACAATCGCCAGAGCAATTAAATTCCCGTACTTAAGCTCCTATAACCCCGGTAGTCCAATAAAATCCCGAGGGATTTCAAACCAACCAACATACAAGCCAAGATCGTAGTGGTCCAACATAACAGGTCCTATGTTACATCCATTTCTTAAGTAATTCAACATATATCGGAGTTCAGTAGAGTTATTACAACTCAAGTTCAAAAGTAGCGGAAGCAAAGTAGTTTGAAAACTAATATCACCTTAGTTCAAATACATGCCAGTACCAAGGTCAATTTCCAACAAAAGCATGAGAGATAAGATAGCTCAGAAGGATCATGCCCATGATCACACTCCGCCACAACAGCCGGAGTCTTCCAATTCTTGCAGTAGCTATGATACATCACAACCTGCAACAAGTGGGAATAAACCCTGAGTACGAGAAGGTACTCAGCTAGACTTACCCGTCGTAAACCAGAAATAATGACACCAAGGAGTATGCAAGGCTTTCTTTCAGTGGGCTAGCTTGACTCATTTGCGAAAAGCATAAGTTATCATGAATAAACTAATTTAAGTCCTTTTGCATCATATTTATTATAACCTATTCAATCTAGGTAAGCACCTATGCTAAAGCAATCACTTGATTAACCATTAACATCAAAGGTTACCATCTCAGGTTTAGCATTTCCAACATTATCCACATAACCATCTGTGTTCCATCATCATTACTACGATGCAGTAACTCGAGTCAAGTGCTCACTATCCAGGAGCGATGGCGATTCGAATCGATTATTAACCAGCTGGTAATTTATTCCTCACACAAACCTCACTCACCCGCTAAAGTGAGGTATTGGTCACCGAGTCAACCATTCAGGTAAAGTCGCGAGCTTGCCAGGAACCACATGTACCCGGGGGCCGCCCGACTGCTCTTTGGCCTTATCATCGCGCCCCCGTTTCCTGCCACTACTGCTCCGGTACAGTGCGTTGCGGGCAATCCACTCGGCCCGAATAATCTCGCGGCTTCGCGGTCGAAAGGTACTTTATTCGGCCAGCTAAATGTGAGGCATGCGTTCAACATGACTCGAGGCCCAACAACGGTCGGTCCTTAATCGACACAGGCGGAAACTACAAGCACCCCAGAACCCTGTCTGGTTGCCCCATACTTATTCCGCCCGGTCTCCAATTATTCATCAACACTTGGTTGTTTCCAGGATATCATCCATTCCATAGCTAAAGTATTCCAGTAACCACCTATAGTTGCCGGTGACAGGAAATCACCGATTGCTACCGGTCTAAGCAGGGCTAAGCAATATTTTCGATCCCGAACCAAAATAGGATTTCAGGCATATTTGCGGGACAAGGAAAAGGATATCTATGCAGCAAGTGTTTTCAATCAACTCCTATAACTTAATGCAACAATACATATATAACATATATATACTCAATTGCTTTTGTAAAGTAGGAGGCTTAGAATGCTCCGGGGCTTGCCTGGGATCAAACACTGGGTTAGTGATTGACAGATGACACTCGCTCGGCGAGCATCTCCCAACCCGACACTTGTTTAGTCCTTCCATCTTCGGGATAGGTCCACCAAACACCGTCTTCAGGTTTGGCTTCAACATCTCATCCTTCACGTGATGCATCTAGCGAACCTAAATGAGATGCAAGATGCATGCGTATGAATATGATGAATGGTAACACAAGATGCATCACATAATCATTCATGTAAACACACGATTAAGACATAGACACCAAAAGCTAATTAACTAACATCACACAACCAATTAAAGAGGCCAAGCACATCAAGCATAACACAAGCTTAACAAGATCACAAGTATCTTAACTTGACCATCATCAAGGGTATAAGCCACACTTAGCAACACATGGAGTAAACAACCATAACTAGCATCTGACAATTTCTGGACTGCAAACAACATCTACATGTTTGGATCATAACTGGAGTTATACAAATCCAATAGCCATGCAACAAGACATTCTGGAAAGCTTATGAAATTGTCCATAATTCATCTTTAATCATCTTAGCATGATTCTCAAGTTAACCAAGTCAAACATGCATAATTACAGAACCTGGTCCAGAGATTCCAGAAAACAACTATTTCTGGAACCCAACTTGAAACAGTCATTACTCACAAACTATAAGGCCAAATGCCACCAAAATTTAACACAAGCTAGATTAATGAGTTATCTACAACTTTGTTATAAACATGTTTCTCAGCAAACATCATTTTCATGGTGCAATTACCAAAGTCCCAGAAACTGTCCAGGAAAGCATCAATTGCAAGAATAAATATTAACTTACATTCCAAACATATATTTGGCCACAACCAATGTAACCATCATAAATTGCATATTAAATGATCACCAAAAAGCATAGTGCTCATCATTAAATAATTTCTTTTAATGCATTTCTTAATTTATTTAAATAGCAAGGTGAAATAATAAACATATATCAAAAGTCCATAATAAAATCTATAAAAATTACAGTAGCTCTTACATACACCCAATAGTCTACTGTACAAATTTCAAGCCATTTGGACATGTATATCAACCTCTACGAAAAAGACAAATGGTTATTGCAAGAATTCATGTGAGAGCAAGATATACTAATAACTCACTCAAATGGCAACCAAAATTCATGAAATTTTTACCACACATCAATCATCACATGAGTAGCATGCCACAAAAATTTCAGTTCATTTGGAGCCCTAGATCTACAGTTATGAAAATGACAAATACATCTAGCAATGAAAACCTAGCTGCACAAATCCATTTTTACAGAGAAAACTTTAAACTACAACATGCCATATTATAGATCTAGTGCATAGAGAATTTCACAAGGATTCCAAAAAGTCCTCATTTGCTATTTTACGATTTTTCTACAATTTACTATGAATTTCCAAAGTTCCTGCAAAATAATTACAAATCAGTCCCGAGAGCACTATTCACTTGAGTCACTGACTGTGCAGTTAGGCCCCTGGAGTTAGTCGAATTCTTCCTCGAGGTCCCTGGTCGCGATTTTGGAGCAGAGACCATCGGGGCTCGCCGTTTCCGGCGGAGGGAGGCCATGCCGACGGCAGCCGACGGCAGGGGAGCACCAGGGGGCCCTTACGCACCCGCCAGTGGCCTCGGCTCAGCCCGAGGTGGCCCACGGCGGCTTGGCCACACGCGGGCGGCGGTTGTGGCGGCGGCGGCCGGAGTTTCCACGGCCACGGTGGCGGTTTGCGACGGCGAGCACGAGCACGACGTGAAGGAGATGGCGGCGAAGCTGAGGGTGGTGCTCGTGGGGAGTGAGGAGGCTGGGAGCGGTGAGAACGGAAGCGGCGGCCGGAGCTCGGCCCAGCCATGGCCATGCGCGCTCGGTAGTGGCAAGGGAGGACGAGCAAGAGCGGAGTGGAGGGAGTGAGAGAAGGGGACCGAGGGAGAGGGCTCGGTGTCCTTTTTGCCGAGCATGGACGCGAGGTGGCGTGCATGCGAGCGAGCTGGAGCTCCACGCGGCGTGAAGGCTCTGTCCCGGTCGGCACTGTAGCAGCAAATTCAAAAATCCAATTCTACTTCAAACGTTCGACTGAAACCACCATCTTTCCCCCTCCGTATCTCTCAGACAGATTAGTTATTTGAGCAACTAAATACATGATGTGTTAGAGCTATATGAGTACAACAACTTTGATTAAGGGAGTTTGGTCCAATTCAAAACGGTTTAAGAGATATTAATTCCCAAAGAGAGCTACAATGAAACTGAAACTGACGGACTCCAGTTCTCAGACTTAGCCAAAATTCGGGATCCTGAAAACAGCACCGAGTTCCAACTTGAGGGCTCGGTTTCACTAAGTTATAGGCCTAACTAGGTCTTGATCTTTAAACAAAGTTTGTTCTACATAACAAGAACTACAACTTTTATTAAAGGACCTTGAGCTGGTTCAGCTTAGATCACAATATACAGAGCTCCAAAGTCGAGCACACGAAACTGAAATTTCAGTTTCAGTAGGAACCCAAGTGAAACACGATCTTTGAGGCTCTGTAGATCTTGTACTAGTGGGAATTAGGTCATAGTGTTGTTGACAAAATCATAGAGCTATGTGAGTACTACAATATTGCCAATATGAGCTAGAGCTGGTTCTACCTAGTTTGGGAGGTAGAGTGCTCCAAAGTAAGCTACTTGAAACTGTTGTACAGTCCAGACTTAGCCAAATTGGCTAAGTGCCAAACAGCAGGTCAAAACTGACTTGGGGTCTCTGTTTGAGCATGTTCCCTACATTTCCATGACTTGACTCTTAAACAAAGTTTGTTCCTTATAAAATTCCCTACAACTTTGTTAAAGGGTGCACAGTCATGCAAAGCTTCTAGGTCACACTTTTGAAATGGTCAAACAAAAGGGTTCTAGGGTCCATCCATGGTCAACCATCACTTAGAAGCACATTTAGGCAAAATGATCTACATGAACATTATTCCATAGAGTGTCCTAAGTGTAGTTAAGGTGTTATAGAGGCCAAACATACCCACCATGCATAGGTTGCACAAAAGTGTAGGCCTCACATGCCTTGAAACATAGAACTCAAGTGGAATGCTTAGTCATTTCATGTGGTTGTTTCAAGATACATGCTACACATGTTCCACTAGGTCGTTCCACATGTGTCCACGATGTGGTGCACATGTTGCATTGTATATTGCACAAACACTAGTTCCCATGGGATGTAAGGCAGGTTTTAGTCATAATCCAAACAAGCATATAACTTATCATTTCATGTGACTTTTTGATTCTAAACTTTACGAAACTTTTCCAGGGATCAATATCGATAGTTATTGATGTGAGACATGTGAAGATACTTTGATAACAAAACCCAAGCATATATCTTTTAATTGAGCCTATATGTAAGCAAGGGTGCAATATCCAAGTTTAGGTTAGGGTTTATTTCCATAGGTTTGACTTTGGCATCGTCATCTCCACTAATCTATCATGTTTGAGCTCAAACCCACTGCTTAACTGGTGGCAAACACCTGGGGTGTTACAGCCCTCCCCCCTTAAAAGAATCGCGTCCCGAGATTCGGTGCGAAGGACTTTTCAAGGGAAGAGAAATATGTTATCCAATTCCAACATCTGCAAGTGCATTAGGCTACTTAGCTTCAAGTAGCAGAGAGGCTAATTGGGCAAGACACTTTCTGATACTCGCTCTATGTAGAAACTTTTGTCTGAAGAATTTCCTTCACTGACTTCCATGAAGTATTGTTACTTTAGGAGGAATCCAAGACAATACGGTACTTCGTTCATGGTGCACAGAGGGTACTACGAGCATGGACTAATTACTCATAGCATTTACTTTTCTAGTGGCATAACATGTGCAACTTCCGATAAGGGTTGGATCCATATACGAGATAATCATTCTTTGAGGCTATCAGAAACCGTCTAACTAATAGACAAGGTCTATACCGTTCATAGATGACTCACTCATTCAGATGCCAATGGATGGAAAATTACATATTTCTCCACGTGTGCAGTTCTCTTTCTCTGATGCCAACACTGTATTATCTGAGTCTATTGAGGGAACAATGAAAATGATAGCTGACTCTGTCGGTACTGGATGTCTGCCAAATGTTACCTAAGAAGATTCTCTTATACAAAGGCACATAGGGGTGCAATTAGTCTTTCCAACTTCGTTTGAGTCACTAGCCGTTGACTTGAAGATAACCGATGTAGTGCCACAAAATTCTGGACAGATTTCGTGTTCTTCCTTTTCTTTTGCTTCACATGTTGAGGTGTGTGTTTTGCACTCTCTGATCTTTCTCATAGTAGCAGAAGCCTTTCTCTAGCTGAGGATGGAGGCTATAGTCTTCCTAACATGTTTCTCAGGGAACAATTTCAACCGTTGATCTAGACACCAATCTTGACGATGCACAAGCATTGGACTTGTGGGCTGTTTTCACAGAGCACAAAGCATCATTCCACATGGAGGGCATCCCTACGTAGATAAGGAACCTTTTCTGAATATTTTTTTTGGCACTTCGTCCAATAGAACCTTAAACCAAAACTGTTTGTGGTACTTAGGGGCACAATGATGCAGATCGAAACTATGGACATGCTTTCTCTAGTTCTTCACTTAGTGAATACAATATTTTGCACTATATACGTGATTGTCCAAGATGGAATTGACTTGACAGCACATTTGGAGAAGATGCAACACCTGCATTGCTGACCGGCTTCATGGCTTCTTTGCTTACTATTGTTCGTTGAGACATAACCATCATAGTTATCGAAGAATCGTTATGTGACTGGAGATTAACCTTCTTACTGGTAACTAATCAGTTGTCTCTCAACACTTAAGTTTTAAATCTTCACTCTTGACCACAACAATAATTACAGTCGAGGCACAAACAAATGGTTGGCATCGAAGTCCACAGATAAGGAGTCACACCAGAGAGAGTTGATTTCATCTGTATGACTATCATCTACACAAGGATCAAGACTTTGATAGTTAGGTCATATGCACCATTTGACGATCGGTTCTTTTCCAATGGATAACTTGTCCAATCATTTAGTGTTATGTGCCCATTCGATTCAACAGGGATGGCATACATTGCTCAATCAATGATCGACGTCGTACAAGGACACTTCGGGAGAGACACTTGCCTACCATCTCTTGCAGTTTGTTAAAGTTTATGTCAGTGACTGTTCTTCAAAGGTCGTCTTCTTAGCAACTTTAAGGGATATCTACTACATAAGGTCTAAGATATGAATCTTTAGATAAGATATAGGAAGATAACCAAGGAAAAAGGGTCACGAGAAATAACACATCGACTGTCATTTCATAATGGATCATGACTAGCAACCCTGATACCAGCGCGTGCCGAGCAGCACAACCTTGTGTGCGCGCCCACAGGAGGCTCTTGGTTTCGTCGCGGCACCATAGAATGCTAATCGGAACACCATTATTAAACGCACAAACAAAGTGAAATTTCAAGTGGCACCGATTGGGTGGTAAGAACAAGTACCAGACAAGGGAGGAGTAGCAAGCAAGGGTAGTTACAAGGTTTAGAGTCAACATGGAGGCGATCCGAGGATTAAAACACATCACAAGGGAACATAGCTTAATTACCAAAGACAACTGAGCAAGGGTTGTCGGTCACGTTGGACAACAACATGAGATCAAGCTTAATAATGTTGAGAGACGTTAGAAGTTGAGATGGACTTTAGCAGACTTCTAGAACAAAAGGATACACCGATCAGAGATTGGATTGATAAGATAGCCACCTGATTTCGCAAGCAAAGATTTCTAGATTAGACAACGAGAGATTAGCATTGCTCGGATCATCTGTAGGAGAGACAATCGGGAGGTTCAACATGGAATTGGGTATGGTCTCCAAAACTTGGCAAGCAACAACTGTGGTTAAGATCGACGTTCGTTAGGACTTAACTTGGTTGGTCAATGGAACAAGGGCGTTCTCCAAAAGGTAGCGGACGTCCAAGGCCTAAGCAAACATATAAGGGGACTACGCTAGGGCCTACAGTTCAAGCAAGGCATGGATACAAAAACATTCAAGGGCTAGCAACCACGTTTACAGGCTCTGGCTCCTACGAGAGAATCTAATTAGAGACGACGACCATGCGATTACGTAACGTGAGCGTTGTTCTAGGATAAAGCATCTTCAACACTCACATGCTCACCGAGGACAAAAGAGAGGTCAACTATGACACTACCTAGATAACAAGCATCTACACCGCATCACAGTTTTAAGTGGACACTTGAGATTATTAGTCAGGTTAGCTTAAGCATCCAATACTAAGCATAAGGTTCACACCTAACAAGCATTTTTCAACAAGAACTAACTACAAGTTTAGCCAAAACAAAAGTATGCTAAAGTAATCAACTTAGTGCATACACATCAATCACAAGTTACTTATTTATTAGGACAAAGGTGGGAGGAGCATAGTTATATGCACAAAGCAACAATGATGATGATGCATGCTTCGTCCTATTCGTCCTCACAAGATTGCCAGCCTAAGGTGGCAATCACGTTCTATGTCGGTGGCATAACACGCATTCTCTCGATATAGAGCTAGTCGTCAGCTACATTCAACTTACGCATTCGTGGTTAGCGTACCTGCAGAAAATTTCATTGCAGCCCAACAATTCCCAATATAGCACACAATGAAAGCAGTAAACTAAATACTCTCCATATATACATCCCCTGATGCATACACTTCGGTATCAAAGCTACCCAACAAATGTACCCACAATTAAGTACTTTCATAATTACATAGTTAAACATGTAATTATGTCAGTAACCATAGCTAACTCTCCCCTAGACCGATGGTTGAACGGTCATGCTCTCCCAACTCACACTTACCTTGGCGTAGGTGCGACGTTGCAAGAATGTAACTCTAGCGACATATATGGCTATTTCATCTATGAAGGTTACCACTACCATTCGACCACAGGGTAACGGTGCGGTCAAGTTATCACTCATACATACCTTGGCTTGGGCGTAGATGCAAAAATTTAAAACCCCCAAGTTAGTACTTAATTAAGCCACCTAAGGGTCCTTAATTGGGCATAAAGGAATTGACCACTGGCATACTTAGATTTAAAATTCAGATTTGAACAAACCTATATATGTAGTAGCTATAAGTTGTCAAAAACTAATTTTTGCAAACAAAACCTTTGTTTTCAATACACATATGACATGTTTAGTGTTGAACCTTGCTCCGATACCAGCTGTCACGGAACCGCCCAAATTATAAGAGCAAAAGTACAAAAACAATCGCCAGAGCAATTAAATTCCCGTATTTAAGCTCCTATAACCCCGGTAGTCCAATAAAATCCCGAGGGATTTCAAACCAACCAACATACAAGCCAAGATCGTAGTGGTCCAACATAACAGGTCATATGTTACATCCATTTCTTAAGTAATTCAACATATATCGGAGTTCAGTAGAGTTATTACAACTCAAGTTCAAAAGTAGCGGAAGCAAAGTAGTTTGAAAACTAATATCACCTTAGTTCAAATACATGCCAGTACCAAGGTCAATTTCCAACAAAAGCATGAGAGATAAGATAGCTCAGAAGGATCATGCCCATGATCACACTCCGCCACAACAGCCGGAGTCTTCCAATTCTTGCAGTAGCTATGATACATCACAACCTGCAACAAGTGGGAATAAACCCTGAGTACGAGAAGGTACTCAGCTAGACTTACCCGTCGTAAACTAGAAATAATGACACCAAGGAGTATGCAAGGCTTTCTTTCAGTGGGCTAGCTTGACTCATTTGCGAAAAGCATAAGTTATCATGAATAAACTAATTTAAGTCCTTTTGCATCATATTTATTATAACCTATTCAATCTAGGTAAGCACCTATGCTAAAGCAATCACTTGATTAACCATTAACATCAAAGGTTACCATCTCAGGTTTAGCATTTCCAACATTATCCACATAACCATCTGTGTTCCATCATCATTACTACGATGCAGTAACTCGAGTCAAGTGCTCACTATCCAGGAGCGATGGCGATTCGAATCGATTATTAACCAGCTGGTAATTTATTCCTCACACAAACCTCACTCACCCGCTAAAGTGAGGTATTGGTCACCGAGTCAACCATTCAGGTAAAGTCGCGAGCTTGCCAGGAACCACATGTACCCGGGGGCCGCCCGACTGCTCTTTGGCCTTATCATCGCGCCCCCGTTTCCTGCCACTACTGCTCCGGTACAGTGCGTTGCGGGCAATCCACTCGGCCCGAATAATCTCCCGGCTTCGCGGTCGAAAGGTACTTTATTCGGCCAGCTAAATGTGAGGCATGCGTTCAACATGACTCGAGGCCCAACAACGGTCGGTCCTTAATCGACACAGGCGGAAACTACAAGCACCCCAGAACCCTGTCTGGTTGCCCCATACTTATTCCGCCCGGTCTCCAATTATTCATCAACACTTGGTTGTTTCCAGGATATCATCCATTCCATAGCTAAAGTATTCCAGTAACCACCTATAGTTGCCGGTGACAGGAAATCACCGATTGCTACCGGTCTAAGCAGGGCTAAGCAATATTTTCGATCCCGAACCAAAATAGGATTTCAGGCATATTTGCGGGACAAGGAAAAGGATATATATGCAGCAAGTGTTTTCAATCAACTCCTATAACTTAATGCAACAATACATATATAACATATATATACTCAATTGCTTTTGTAAAGTAGGAGGCTTAGAATGCTCCGGGGCTTGCCTGGGATCAAACACTGGGTTAGTGATTGACAGATGACACTCGCTCGGCGAGCATCTCCCAACCCGACACTTGTTTAGTCCTTCCATCTTCGGGATAGGTCCACCAAACACCGTCTTCAGGTTTGGCTTCAACATCTCATCCTTCATGTGATGCATCTAGCGAACCTAAATGAGATGCAAGATGCATGCGTATGAATATGATGAATGGTAACACAAGATGCATCACATAATCATTCATGTAAACACACGATTAAGACATAGACACCAAAAGCTAATTAACTAACATCACACAACCAATTAAAGAGGCCAAGCACATCAAGCATAACACAAGCTTAACAAGATCACAAGTATCTTAACTTGACCATCATCAAGGGTATAAGCCACACTTAGCAACACATGGAGTAAACAACCATAACTAGCATCTGACAATTTCTGGACTGCAAACAACATCTACATGTTTGGATCATAACTGGAGTTATACAAATCCAATAGCCATGCAACAAGACATTCTGGAAAGCTTATGAAATTGTCCATAATTCATCTTTAATCATCTTAGCATGATTCTCAAGTTAACCAAGTCAAACATGCATAATTACAGAACCTGGTCCAGAGATTCCAGAAAACAACTATTTCTGGAACCCAACTTGAAACAGTCATTACTCACAAACTATAAGGCCAAATGCCACCAAAATTTAACACAAGCTAGATTAATGAGTTATCTACAACTTTGTTATAAACATGTTTCTCAGCAAACATCATTTTCATGGTGCAATTACCAAAGTCCCAGAAACTGTCCAGGAAAGCATCAATTGCAAGAATAAATATTAACTTACATTCCAAACATATATTTGGCCACAACCAATGTAACCATCATAAATTGCATATTAAATGATCACCAAAAAGCATAGTGCTCATCATTAAATAATTTCTTTTAATGCATTTCTTAATTTATTTAAATAGCAAGGTGAAATAATAAACATATATCAAAAGTCCATAATAAAATCTATAAAAATTACAGTAGCTCTTACATACACCCAATAGTCTACTGTACAAATTTCAAGCCATTTGGACATGTATATCAACCTCTACGAAAAAGACAAATGGTTATTGCAAGAATTCATGTGAGAGCAAGATATACTAATAACTCACTCAAATGGCAACCAAAATTCATGAAATTTTTACCACACATCAATCATCACATGAGTAGCATGCCACAAAAATTTCAGTTCATTTGGAGCCCTAGATCTACAGTTATGAAAATGACAAATACATCTAGCAATGAAAACCTAGCTGCACAAATCCATTTTTACAGAGAAAACTTTAAACTACAACATGCCATATTATAGATCTAGTGCATAGAGAATTTCACAAGGATTCCAAAAAGTCCTCATTTGCTATTTTACGATTTTTCTACAATTTACTATGAATTTCCAAAGTTCCTACAAAATAATTACAAATCAGTCCCGAGAGCACTATTCACTTGAGTCACTGACTGTGCAGTTAGGCCCCTGGAGTTAGTCGAATTCTTCCTCGAGGTCCCTGGTCGCGATTTTGGAGCAAAGGCCATCGGGGCTCGCCGTTTCCGGCGGAGGGAGGCCATGTCGACGGCAGCCGACGGCAGGGGAGCACCAGGGGGCCCTTACGCACCCGCCAGTGGCCTCGGCTCAGCCCGAGGTGGCCCACGGCGGCTTGGCCACACGCGGGCGGCGGTTGTGGTGGCGGCGGCCGGAGTTTCCACGGCCACGGTGGCGGTTTGCGACGGCGAGCACGAGCACGACGTGAAGGAGATGGCGGCGAAGCTGAGGGTGGTGCTCGTGGGGAGTGAGGAGGCTGGGAGCGGTGAGAACGGAAGCGGCGGCCGGAGCTCGGCCCAGCCATGGCCGTGCGCGCTCGGCAGCGGCAAGGGAGGACGAGCAAGAGCGGAGTGGAGGGAGTGAGAGAAGGGGACCGAGGGAGAGGGCTCGGTGTCCTTTTTGCCGAGCATGGACGCGAGGTGGCGTGCATGCGAGCGAGCTGGAGCTCCACGCGGCGTGAAGGCTCTGTCCCGGTTGGCACTGTAGCAGCAAATTTAAAAATCCAATTCTACTTCAAACGTTCGACTGAAACCACCATCTTTCCCCCTCCGTATCTCTCAGACCGATTAGTTATTTGAGCAACTAAATACATGATGTGTTAGAGCTATATGAGTACAACAACTTTGATTAAGGGAGTTTGGTCCAATTCAAAACGGTTTAAGAGATATTAATTCCCAAAGAGAGCTACAATGAAACTGAAACTGACGGACTCCAGTTCTCAGACTTAGCCAAAATTCGGGATCCTGAAAACAGCACCGAGTTCCAACTTGAGGGCTCGGTTTCACTAAGTTATAGGCCTAACTAGGTCTTGATCTTTAAACAAAGTTTGTTCTACATAACAAGAACTACAACTTTTATTAAAGGACCTTGAGCTGGTTCAGCTTAGATCACAATATACAGAGCTCCAAAGTCGAGCACACGAAACTGAAATTTCAGTTTCAGTAGGAACCCAACTGAAACACGATCTTTGAGGCTCTGTAGATCTTGTACTAGTGGGAATTAGGTCATAGTGTTGTTGACAAAATCATAGAGCTATGTGAGTACTACAATATTTCCAATATGAGCTAGAGCTGGTTCTACCTAGTTTGGGAGATAGAGTGCTCCAAAGTAAGCTACTTGAAACTGTTGTATAGTCCAGACTTAGCCAAATTGGCTAAGTGCCAAACAGCAGGTCAAAACTGACTTGGGGTCCCTGTTTGAGCATGTTCCCTACATTTCCATGACTTGACTCTTAAACAAAGTTTGTTCCTTATAAAATTCCCTACAACTTTGTTAAGGGGTGCACAGTCATGCAAAGCTTCTAGGTCACACTTTTGAAATGGTCAAACAAAAGGGTTCTAGGGTCCATCCATGGTCAACCTTCACTTAGAAGCACATTTAGGCAAAATGATCAACATGAACATTGTTCCATAGAGTGTCCTAAGTGTAGTTAAGGTGTTATAGAGGCCAAACATACCCACCATGCATAGGTTGCACAAAAGTGTAGGCCTCACATGCCTTGAAACATAGAACTCAAGTGGAATGCTTAGTCATTTCATGTGGTTGTTTCAAGATACATGCTACACATGTTCCACTAGGTCGTTCCACATGTGTCCACGATGTGGTGCACATGTTGCATTGTATATTGCACAAACACTAGTTCCCATGGGATGTAAGGCAGGTTTTAGTCATAATCCAAACAAGCATATAACTTATCATTTCATGTGACTTTTTGATTCCAAACTTTACGAAACTTTTCCAGGGATCAATATAGATAGTTATTGATGTGAGACATGTGAAGATACTTTGATAACAAAACCCAAGCATATATCTTTTAATTGAGCCTATATGTAAGCAAGGGTGCAATATCCAAGTTTAGGTTAGGGTTTATTTCCATAGGTTTGACTTTGGCATCGTCATCTCCACTAATCTATCATGTTTGAGCTCAAACCCACTGCTTAACTGGTGGCAAACACCTGGGGTGTTACAGTTATCCTTCTCCACCAAAAGATTGGGACACACAAACTCTTATCATCACGACCCTTCCTAGTCCTTGGCAATCCCAACACAAAATCGATAGAAATATCTTCCTAAGGAGCTTTGGGAACAGGTAGAGGCATATACAAATCGTGTGGATTTAACCGTGACTTAGCCTTTTGACATGTAGTGTAGCGAGCGACAAATCTCTCCACGTCTCTCCTCATCTTTGGCTAAAAGAAATGACCAGCAAGGATGTCCTCCGTCTTCTTTGCTCCAAAATGTCCCATCAAGCCACCTCTGTGCGCCTCCTATAGCAACAACAAATGAACGGAGCTAGCTAGAATGCATAGCTTGTTAGCTCTAAACACAAAGCCATCATTCACAACAAATTTATTCCATGCTTTTCCATCTTTACATTGCAGCAACAAGTCCTTAAAATCATCATCATGCACATATTGTTCTTTAATTGTTTCCAAACCAAAGATCTTATAGTCAAGTTGTGTCAACAAAGTATATCACCTAGACAAAGCATCAGCAATGATATTCTCTTTTCCTTTCTTGTGTTTGATTACATAAGGAAAATATTCAATAAATTCAACCCACTTAGCATGTCTAGGATTCAGTTTTCCTTGACTATGAATATGCTTCAACGATTTATGATCAGAATGTATAACAAATTCTTTGGGCCACAAATAATGCTGCAATGTTTCTAATGTCTGCACAAGCGCATACAATTCTTTGTCATAAGTAGAATAATTCAGCACAGGTCCACTTAGTTTCTCACTAAAATATGCAATGGGTCTTCCTTCTTGTAATAAAACACCACCCAATCCAATTCCACTAGCATCACATTCAAGTTCAAAAGTCTTATTAAAATTAGAAAGTTGGAGAAGAGGTGCATGTGTCAACTTATCTTTCAACATGATGAAGGCATTCTATCGTGCTTTGCCCCAATTAAAGGGCACTCCCTTCTTTGTAAGATCATTCGATGGTGCAGCAATGGTGCTGAAATCCTTCACAAAATGGCGATAGAACCCCGCAAGTCCTAGGAACCTCCGCATCTGTGTGATAGTCTTTGGTATAGGCCATCCCTGTATAGCTTCCACCTTGGCTTGATCAACCTCAATTCCCTATGGAGTCACAACATAGCTGAGAATAGACACTCGATTGGTGCAAAAGGTGCACTTCTCAAGGTTACCAAATAAACATACATCTCGTAGAGCATCAAAAATAGCACGTAAGTAAGCTAGGTGTCCATCCATAGATTTGTTGTAAATCAATATATCATCAAAGTAGACTACAACAAATTTCCCAATGAAAGCACGCAAAACCTCGTTCATTAATCTCATGAAAGTACTAGGTGCATTAGTTAACGCAAAAGGCATTACCAACCACTCATATAAGCCAAACTTAGTTTTGAAAGATGTTTTCCATTCATCTCCTAATTTCATATGAATCTGGTGGTACCCACTACGCAAATCAACTTTGGAAAACACAACAGCACCACTCAATTCATCAAGCATATCATCTAAATGGGAAATATGGTGTCGATATCGAATGGTGATGTTATTAATAGCCCTACAATCAACACACATACGCCATGTTCCATCTTTCTTAGGCACCAAAATAACTGGAACAACACAAGGACTAAGAGACTCACGCACATAACCTTTGTCGAGTAGTTCTTGCACTTGCCACTAGATTTCTTTTGTTTCCTCTAGATTTGTCCTGTATGGCGCATGGTTAGGCAAATATGCACCAGGAATAAGATCAATTTGGTGCTCAATCCCTTGTATAGGTGGCAGCCCTGCTGGTATTTCACTTGGAAACACATCAGAATACTCCTACAAAATGTTAGCAATAGCAGGAGGCAAAGAATGCTGGATATCATGAAGGGAGATCAATGCATCTTTGCATACTAAAGCATAAGCAATGGAAGCTGATTCATTAAACTCATTTATATCAAATTTAGTAGCAAACAAACAAGTCCCTCTCAATTTTATCTCATTCTAGTCATCAGCCATAGATTTGTCACTTTTGTTGTTCTCATTCTGAACCTTTGCAGCCTTAGCAACATCATTTTGCATAATAGCTTTAGGAGACATGGGATGCAACATAATTTTTCGATCATGGTATAGAAAGGAATACTGATTTGTTCTACCATGATGCATAGAATCTCTATCAAATTGTCAAGGTCTACCTAGCAGAATATTACAAACTTGCATAGGCACAACATCACATTCCACAATATCTTTATAGGATCCAATGGAAAAATTGATTCTCACAAGTCTAGTTACCTTTGCCTTACCACTGTTGTTCAGCCATTGAATGTAATAGGGATGTGGGTGTGGTTTGGTGGTAAGCGCCAATTTTTGCACCATATTGCTTCTAGCCAAGTTGTTGCAGCTAGCTCCATCAATGATCATGCAGCACGAACGCTCTTTGATGACACACTTTGTTTGAAACAAAGTGTGTCGCTGATTTTGCTCTGCCTTCTCCATTTGTGCACTAAACACTCGCTGTACAATGAGGCTCTCATAGCGGTCTGCTTCACCTGCACCAATATGTTCTTCCAAGTGTCCTTCACTACCTACATGGTCAGCCGCAAGCAATGCAAATGTATCTTCATCAAAATCACTAGCAGATGAATACTCACCATCGTCTTTGATGACCATAACGCGCTTGCTTGGACAATCACGGATCACATGTCCATATCCTTGCACCGGTGACACTGAACGTCCCTTGTTCTACCTGTAGATGCCATGGAAGTAGCACTCGCAGCAGGCGTTGGGGCTATCTTTGTCGCTGAATTTACAGGAGTAACACGAGGCTTATCACTAGATGATGGCATAGGAGTACGTGTAGTCGTGCGGGGCTGCCACGCATTAGTCCTTCCTGTAGAAAAATTAGTCTTGGCACTGGCACGTCGCCTCTGCACTTCTCTTTCAGCTTTACAAGCAAGATAAAACAAACGGGTTATGTTAGTATAATCTTTATAAGCAAGGATGTCCTGGATTTCATGATTTAGCCCGCCCAAAAATCTAGCCATAGCAGATTCCTCTTCCTCCTCTAAGTTACAACGCAGCATACCCATTTGTAATTCCTGATAATATTCTTCTACACTTTTGGCACCTTGTCTCAATTGCTGCATCTTATTTAACATATCACATGCATAGTAAGAAGAAACAAATCTAACCCTCATGACTCATTTCAAAGCATCCCAAGTTTGAGGTATGTTATCAGGATTTTTCTTGCCATGTTCTATCCACCAAACGGAGGCAAAATCGGTAAACTCACTAGTAGCAGCCCTAACACGAGTATCCTCAGGAAAATTGTGACATGCAAACTTTTGGTCAACGACAATTTTCCAAGTAATGTACGCATTAGGATCATACTTACCATCAAAATGAGGTATTTTAAATTTAATCTTGCTGAAAGCATCATTATTATTGGGTACCTCACGTCGGCGGTGACCACCCATACCTCTATGATTATGGCATAGACGACGCCGATGACGAGCATCCTGATCATCACATTCAGTATCAGTAGTATATTCTTCATCATAATTATCTTCAACTCGCTCTTTGTCCTTCTTGTCTTCATTATGCTGCTCTTTGTCTTTTGTGTGGAAGTCATCAAAATGGTTCAAAAGGGAAGCAAGGCTTTTGTCCACACGAGCCATAGATGCCTCCAAACCTGTAAGCTTGGTGGAGGTGGTAAGTTGTGTTGTCTCCAGTTGCCCAATCTTGTCATTGGTCACTTGTAAATCGTTATCAAGTCCTTCTGTATGCAGCTGCACTTGCCTTGTAAAATGTTGAATGCTGCCCTTGGTACGAGGAGATTGTGGAATCTTGTTACCGTCCTCTGATCCTAACATGGTTCAACAAAACAAAGTGGAAACAAGAAAACAGGTGAAGAAATAAAAGCCCTACAACTACTAGGATGTAGCTATAGCAAGGCACTCACTCTCAACCTGTTTATCAAGCTCTTACCAGTTCTTACCTTGCTCAACAAGAGGGGTCGACAACCAGCAAGTCTGCAACCTTGGAAGAAAGTGTACTGGTACCGCAGCAACAACACCTATCAAGTTGTAGTCGTATATGTGGAGCTGTAGGTGGGCCAAATGTAATGCCAAGTAAAATGATAGCACCATGTTAGTTACAAAAGCGAGCTGAATAATCGTTCAATGGTGTTACTATGTTGGTCCTAGCCTAGACCATGCTAGAGACGTGAGCCTAGACACAAGGAGATCACAACACCACCTACCAAAAGAATCAACACAAAAATCATCCCCCTTTTCTTTTATCTTACTTCTTTTCTTTTCTTTTTTTCTTTTTTTAGGGGATCCCCAAAACTGATTATATGAAAAGAGAGATGACAAATGAGCAATTCACCACACACACTTTTTCTAAAAGTGTAGGGGTATAAATGAGATTCCACATGACTCACATCACCTAGGAGTTCCATCGGGGGCCTCCAATACTATTTCTGGGCCTACGGTATGTTCGACGCAAACCATGCACCAATCTTGCATCAAGAGTAGCACTATCTCCAAATGGACCGAATCGAGCTTCCACTTAAGCCTTGTCACCTAGGAGTCCCATTGAGTTCGTCCAAAATGATTTCTATGCCTATGGTATGTTTGGTGCAAACCGTGCACCCATCTTGCACTGATACTAACATTGTCTCCAAATGGACTAAAATGAGACTCCACGTGACCCACGTCACTTACGAATTCCATCAGGTGCATCCAAAACTATTTATGAGCCAATGGTACATTTAGTGCAAACCGAGCACCTATCTTGCACCGACACTAACACTGTCTTAAACACAGATTGAAACAAGATTCCAAATGACCCATGTCACCCAGGAGTCCAATCGGGTGCCTGCAATACTATTTCTGAGCCTACGATATGTTCGACGCAAACCATGCACCAATCTTGTATCAAGAGTAGCACTATCTCCAAACGGACCGAACCGAGCTTTCACTTGAACCTCGTCACCTAGGAGTCCCATCGAGTGCGTCCAAAATGATTTCTATGCCTATGGTATGTTCGGTGCAAATCATGCACCTATCTTGCACTGATACGAACACTGTCTCCAAATGGACTAAAATGAGGTTCCACATGACCCACGTGACTTAGGAGTTCCATCGGGTGGATCCAAAACTATTTATGAGCCTATGATATATTCAGTGCAAACCATGCACCTATCTTGTGTCAAGATTAGCACTATCTCCAAATGGACTGAACAGAGCTCCACTAGAACCTCGTCACCTAGGGGTACCATCGGGTGCATCTAAACCGATTTGTAAGCCTATGGTACGTTTGAGGCAAACCGAGCACCTATCTTGCACTGACGCTAACACTGTCTCAAAACAGATCGAAACGAGATTCCACATGACCCACGTCACCTAGGAGTTCCATCGGGTTCCTCCAATACTATTTTTAAGCCTACGGTACGTTCGACGCAAACCGTGCACCAATATTGCATCAAGAGTAGCACTATCTCAAAACGGACCAAACCAAGCTTCCACTTGAGCCTCGTCACCTAGGAGTCCCATCGAGTGCGTCGAAAACGATTTCTATGCCTGTGGTACGTTCAGTTCAAACCATGCACCTGTCTTGTGTCAAGATTAGCACTATCTCTAAACACACCAAACAGGGCTCTACCATACCCTCGTCACCTAGGAGTACCATTGGGTGCGTCTAAAACAAATTTTGAGCCTATGGTACATTTGACGCAAACCGAGCACCTATCTTGCACCGATGCTTTTTCTGGACTATAGGAATTAAATCTGGGAAAGGATTGGAAGTCTCACCGATTAACCTTGCTCTGACACCAACTGATAAGATCCTGCCGGGGTTTGATGGCCGATCTTTCGACGAGAGATCACGGCGAACTCGATTGGTGGAAAAGATGACGTTCATGGTCCGACTACAACGATCCAGGGACGTTGCGCCTTGGCAACCGATACACCACCTCCAATGGTTGCTGTGATCTTGCGGCGCGATAACCAGCCACTAGGGCACCCGTCCTGCAAGCAATCGAAGAACTCATAAGAACAAGAGAACAAGTACTGAATTACTACATGTAAATGAGGGTTTCAAACTTAATCTCTGATGACATGGGGTTTCAAAGACAAGTAGACGGGTGGCTAATGCAGCACGCACAGCACGCGCGTTTATAGGCAAGTAGCAAAGGCTAACTTGATCTATACAAAACCCATCTAATGTTGTGGCTGTAGGAGCTTTATGTAAGGAGTGGGTGACTAGAGGAGGGCCAGGAGGTGCTCTTGACTCACTAAAAATAGAATAGAAACAATGACCACTGCATGGTTGCTTGAGATCTCTTATTGACTAAACATGCACTAAGAATAGGTGCTAAACTTAGGTGTTGCAGCTCCTGTGGGTAGAAACAGTCCGGAGGAAATTGACTGTTTGCGGGCGAGTCTGATGTGATTTGCATGTGAGGTTGGATCCTTTGGAAGGTACACTTCATTAGCTCTCCACCAAGTATTAGAACGTTCCAATTGGAGTCCGTATGAAGCCGTGGTGATCCGTGCAAGTTGGGTCAGTTTTGCAGTCCGAATCCAGCGAATGCGGGTCCTTTTCCCTTTCAGTCTTCTCCTTGGTTCCTAATCAAAACAAGAGTGCATGTGTCTCCAAGATCTAAACATGATGGACAGGAGCTCAAGAAGGAACTCACTTGATTAAGTTTATTAGCACGAGCACGAGTAAGAGCACCAGCAAGAGGTACTGGTGTCGGTGTGGATGCATTGTTGGTGTTGAAGTTCTCATCATTCCTCATGACTCACGTCACCTAGGAGTTCCATTGGAGGCCTCCAATACTATTTCTGAGCCTACGGTACGTTCGATACAAACCGTGCACCAATCTTGCATCAAGGGTAGCACTATCTCCAAACGGACCGAACCGAGCTTCCACTCGAGCCTCGTCACCTAGGAGTCCCATCGAGTGCGTCCACAAGGATTTCTATGCCTATGTATGTTTGGTGCAAACCGTGCACCCATCTTGCACTAACACTAACACTGTCTTAAAACGGACTAAAACGAGATTCCACATGACCCACGTCACTTAGGAGTTCCATCGGATGCGTCCAAAACTATTATAAACCTATGATACATTCAGTGCAAACCATGCACATACCTTGAGTCAAGATTAGCACTATCTCCAAACGGACCAAATAAAGCTCCACCAGACCCTCGTCTCCTAGGAGTACCATCGGGTGTGTCTAAAATGATTTATGAGCCTATGGTACGTTTGAGGCAAACCGAGCACCTATCTTGCACCGAAGCTAATACTGTCTTCAAACAGATCGAAACGAGAGTCCACACGACCCACGTCACCTAGGAGTTCCATCGGGTGCCTCCAATACTATTTATGAGCCAGTGGTACGTTCGAGGCAAACCATGCACCAATCTTGCATTAAGAGTTGCACTATCTCCAAATGGACCGAAGCGAGCTTCCACTTGAGCCTCGTCACCTTCAAGTCCTAACGAGTGCGTCCAAAATGATTTCTATTCCTATGGTATGTTCATGGCAAACCGTGCACCTATCTTGCAGTAACACTAACACTATCTCTAAATGGACTAAAACGAGATTCAACACGACCCACGTCACTTACAAGTTCCATCGGGTGCGTCCAAAACTATTTATGAGCCTATGGTACGTTCAGTACAAACCATGCACCTATCTTGTGTCAAGATTAGCACTATCTCCAAACGGAACGAACAGAGCTCCACCAGACCCTCGTCACCTAGGAGTGGGTGCGTCTAAAATGTTTATGAGCCCATGGTATGTTTGACGCAAACCAAGCACCTATCTTGCACCGATGCTAGCACTGTTTGAAACTGATCGAAACGAGATTCCACATGACTCACGTCCCCTAGGAGTTCCATCGGGGGCCTCCAATACTATTTTTGAGCCTACGATACGTTCGACGCAAAACATGCACCAATCTTGCATCAAGAGTAGCACTATCTCCAAATAGACAGAATGGAGCATGCGCTTGAGCCTTGTCACATAGGAGTCCCATCGAGTGCGTCAAAAATGAATTCTATGCCTATGGTACGTTCGGGGCAAACCGTGCACCTATCTTGCACTAACACAAACACTTCTCCAAATAGACTAAAACGAGATTCCACATGATGCACTCAGCTATGAGTTCCATCAGGTGCGTCCAAAACTATTTATGAGCCTGTGGTACGTTCAGTGCAAACCATGCACATATCTTGCGTCAAGATTAGCACCATCTCCAAACAGACCAAACAGAGCTCCACCAGACCCTCGTCACCTATCGGGTGCGTCTAAAATGATTTATGAGAGTATGGTATGTTTGACACAAACCGAGCACCTATCTTACACCGACGCTAACACTATCTCAAAACAGTTTGAAATGAGATTCCATATGATTCACGTCACCTAGGAGTTCCATCGGCTGCCTCCAATACTACTTTCGAGCCTACGGTACATTCAAGGCAAACCGTGCACCAATCTTGCATCAAGAGTTGCACTATCTCCAAACGGACCGAAGCAAGCTTCCACTTGAGCCTCGTCACCTTCACGTCCCATCGAGTGCGTCCAAAATGATTTCTATGCCTATGTTATGTTCGGTGCAACCCATGCTCCTATCTTTGCATTGACACTAACATTGTCTCCAAATGGACTAAAAAGAGATTCCACATGACCCCCGTCACTTACGAGTTCCATCGGGTGCGTCAAAAACTATTTGTGAGCCTATGGTAGATTTAGTGCAAAATGTGCACCTATCTTGTGTCAAGTTTAGCACTATCTCCTAACATTGTCTCAAACCAGATCAAAACGAGATTCCACATGACCCACGTCACCTAGGAGTTCCATCGGGTGCCTCCAATACTGTTTTCAAGCCTATGGTATGTTCGACGCAAACCATGCACCAATCTTGCATCAAGAGTAGCACTATCTCCAAACGAATCGAACCGAGCTTCCACTTGAGTCTCATCACCTAGGAGTCCGATCCAGTGCGTCCAAAATGATTTCTATGCCTATGGTACGTTCAGTGCAAACCATGCACCTATCTTGCTATAAGATTAGCACTATCTCTAACCGGACCGAACAGAACTCCACCAGGCCCTTGTCACCTAGGAGTACCATCAGGTGCGTCTAAAACTATTTATAAGCCTATGGTACGTTTGACACAAATCGAGCACCTATCTTACACCAGCACTAACACTATCAGAAAAACAGATTGAAACAAGATTCCACATGACTCACGTCATCTAGGAGTTCCATCGGGTACCTCCAATACTATATTTGAGCCTACGGTGCGTTCGAGGCAAACCGTGCACCAATCTTGCATCAAGAGTTGCACTATCTCCAAATGGACCGAAGCGAGCTTCCACTTGAGCCTCATCACCTTCAAGTCCTAACGAGTGCGTCCAAAATGATTCTATGCCTATGGTATGTTCATGGCAAACCGTGCATGATACATCCGGCCCAGGTGGGGTTGGCCGAGGCCCAATAAATTAAGGTTGCCCGGATCCCAACAGTTCTTATGCACACCCACTTGGGGAAAGGCCCAATCTCCCTAAAAGACTAGTCTGATAGGGGAAGGGTGGCTCTCTCTTTTAAGGTGGCTTCCTCCTCCCAAGCTAAGCAAGGTGGGATTATTCAGAGGCTCACACGGTCGCCGCCCGACTACAACTAGGTCACTTGGCCTTTTTTTTTTGTTGCGTCTTTGCCAGCGGGTAATAGTGGAGGATGTCCTCATCAGTGCACCTACCTTGCAGTAACACTAACACTGTCTCTAAATAGACTAAAATGAGATTCCACACGACCCACGTCACTTACAAGTTCCATCGGGTGCGTCCAAAACTATTTATGAGCCTATTGTATGTTTAGTGCAAACTATGCACCTATCTTGTGTCAAGATTAGCACTATCTCCAAACGGAACGAACAGAGCTCCACCAGACCCTCATCACCTAGGAGTATCATCGGGTGCGTCTAAAATGATTTATGAGCCCATGGTATGTTTGACGCAAAATGAGCACCTATCTTGCTCCGATGCTAGCACTATCTGAAACTGATTGAAACGAGATTCCACATGACTCACGTCCCCTAGGAGTTCCATCGGGGGCCTCCAATACTATTTTTGAGCCTACGATACGTTCGCAACAAAACATGCACCAATCTTGCCTCAAGAGTAGCACTATCTCCAAACGGACAGAATGGAGCATGCGCTTGAGCCTTGTCACATAGGAGTCCCATCGAGTGTGTCAAAAATGAATTCTATGCCTATGGTATGTTCGGGGCAAACCGTGCACCTATCTTGCACTAACACAAACACTTCTCCAAATAGACTAAAACGAGATTCCACATGACGCACTCAGCTACGAGTTCCATCAGGTGCGTCCAAAACTATTTATGAGCCTGTGGTACGTTCAGTGCAAACCATGCACATATCTTGCGTCAAGATTAGCACTATCTCCAAACGGACCAAACAGAGCTCCACCAGACCCTCGTCACCTAGGAGTACCATCGGGTGCGTCTAAAATGATTTATGAGAGTATGGTACGTTTGACACAAACCGAGCACCTATCTTACACCGACGCTAACACTATCTCAAAACAGATTGAAACGAGATTCCACATGATTCACGTCAGCTAGGAGTTCCATCGGCTGCCTCCAATACTATTTTCGAGCCTACGGTACATTCAAGGCAAACTGTGCACCAATCTTGCATCAAGAGTTGCACTATCTCCAAACGGACCGAAGCAAGCTTCCACTTGAGCCTCATCACCTTCACATCCCAACCAGTGCATCCAAAATGGTTTCTATGCCTATGGTATGTTTGGTGCAAACCATGCACCTACCTTGCACCAACACTAAAACTATCTCCAAACAGACTAAAATGAGATACCACACGACGCACATCACTTAGGAGTTCCATCGGTGCGTCCAAAACTATTTATGAGCCTATGGTACATTTAGTGCAAACCATGCACCTATCTTGTGTCAAGATTAGCACCATCTCCAAACGCACCGAACAGAGCTCCACCAGACCCTCGTCACCTAGGTGTACCATCAGGTGCGTCGAAAATCATTTATGAGCTTATGATATGTTTGACACAAACCGAGCACCTATCTTACACCAATGCTAACACTAATGAGGACATGCCTAGCATTCACTCATCTTCAAATGAAACTCCACTTGATATAGCTGGTCCAATTACAAGAAGTAGAGCTAAACAATTGGAGAAGGAAATTCATTCTCAGGTGAACGCTAACCTTATGTTTAATAATCAGTTTATGTTGAATGAGCCTTTGCTTTTTGAGTTCTTGTTCCAATGTCCTTAGGAATGATGGAGTGTATGAACCAGCATGGGATGAAGATGGATTCAAGCCTCTGGACATCTGAACCAAGAAGCCTATGGTGTGCATGAATAAAATGGTGGTTCATCACTTTTGCATGGGAATGCAACCAGAAGCTAGATGACTGACACATGGTACGAATTCCAAGCATAACCACGGACAGAATACAAGGAGTTAGATGGTGCTCTATAAGTGGATGGAAGCGTCTTCAAGTCTACTTTCCAGCCCATCAAACGGCTCATTATTTGGACTACCCAATAAAGAGTTATGCTCATTTTAGTAACTGCTTCCAGAAGCTAAAAAGACACGCGAACCAGCCACGAAATCCACTAGTGCATGCGCATGCTGCCATTTACTCAAAGCTGAACGCCCCTATCTCTATATATATCTTGTACTAGACAATGAAAAGACAGATCTTGTTTGGCTAAATTCAGAATACACAAACTCGTGGAGTTTTGTTTATGCGTGAGTCTTGAGAGGCTTGCAACATTTGTTCTTTCGATTCCTGAGGGAGTTGTAGAACGCCGAACTGCGGTTCACCCAGTTTGTGCCTTCACGTCTATAGGGCGTGATTGCGAGGGCTGTTTTGTCGGTACGTGGAAGGGTGATTGTCTCGGTAGTTCGTCGCGTGGACAGCCTCGCGGTGCACTGCCTCTTCACCAGGTCACGCATTGACGAGTTATCAAGTTCGCAGATCCTACGAGAAGATCGGGCCACACAACTTGCTACACGCGTTGCATAGGCGTGCGCACATCATCTGGTATCAAAGCCTCCGTTTCCTCAGTAGGATTGTTCTTGTTTTTGGTAGGATAGAGTTTAAATACCTATTGTCCACTGGTAGCCAAAAAAAACCTACAGCCCAAATTCATACGTGCTACTGATTTTGTAGTTTGCTTTATCGAGTTTTAATCCTTTAAGATTTGTCTAGTTGCTGAATTTTCTTTTCCACATCGTTCTAGTTGTTATCTTTGTTCTAATCATCAAATCGTTTGCTGCATGTACCAACCATCCCACCCTTGATCTGATCGTCTTTGCTTGCTGCATATATATATATATATATATATATATATATATATATATATATATATATATATATATATATATATATATATATATAAAACCCACCCGTCCCACCCTTGTTTTCTTTCCGCCACATATTCCCCAACCGAGTTTCTTGTTTTTGTTCTACGCCATCCGTCTTAGTGATCCTTATGAGCCCCTTTAGTTGAAAGTTGTGCTGCATTTGTCACAAAGGTTAAAAGAAAAGTTGTCTATGGGTCAAAAGAAGAACTGAAAACACCGAGTTCTTGTTCCAAAAAAACAAAAAAAGGAAAGAAAAGAAACAAAAGAGAATTGTGTTCAGCACACAAAAGGGGTTTGGGCAGCAACAAGTTACGGTTGGTGCAAATTGGTGTTCATCTATCCACTTCCTACATCTTGTTCCTTTCTTTTTACATCTTTTCCTTTATATTCAGCAACTTAGACTTGTGTTCTTGGATTATTATTTGGTTTTGCATCACTACATTTCAGTGCATTCCACTTACATATTACCCCACCAAGCTCCACTTAAAAGCACCGTGAGTTGTTGCACCGTCGTCGCTGTTACAATCACTCTTCCACTACAGATTACAGCCACGGTTCTTGCTCTTTTCAGGGAGAGAAAGAACTTGTTTTGTAAGTGGTGAGGCAGTGATTCCACATATATTCCACATATATATTGTCCTATTTTTTCCCCTTTACTAATATGGCAGGACGTGGAGATGGTGCCGCTGTTTCAGTGGAGGCATTTCAGGAGTTGCGTACACAAATGCATGATTTGGTGCAGCAGCTCCAAACTCTCCAACTCGACATGCCACGTAGAGAACCGCCACCAAATGAGGATGATGACGTTGAGGATGATGAGCCAGTGCGTCGTCCCGCTGGCCGTGGACGTGGCGGGCGTGGTCTTGGTTTTCCTAATTTTGGTCGGTGCTCGGCGCATTCCTATTCAAGGTGGAGGAGATTATGATGGTGATGCTGATATGTTGTCCGATATGGATGATCACCGGCATGGTGGCCATCATGGTTATCGTGACCGCCGTCGTCGCCGTGATGATGATGGGTTAAGCAAAGTGAAAGTGTCTATTCCAAAATTTAATGGAAAAGAAAGTGCTGATGATTATTTTGAGTGGGAGACAAAGGTTGATCAGATCTTTGATTTATATACTTATCCTCCTATCAAGAAAGCAAAGCTTGCTGCCATTGAGTTCACAGGTTATGCAATCACTTGGTGGAATCAAGTGTGTGCTGATTTCTGCCGCGTTGAACATGATCGTATTACTTGGGATGACATGAAACGAGAAATGAGGCGGCGATTTGTTCCTGCACATTATTCTCGTGAGCTACATTTGAGGCTGAAACGTCTTGTCCAAGGCCATCGTAGTGTGAATGAATATTTTCAGGAAATGGAAATGTGTCTACTTCGTACCGGTATCACTGAAGATGAGGAATCAACTATGGCTCGATTTCTGGTTGGTCTTAACAAACCAATCGCAGACAAGGTGGACATGACTAATTACAACACCATGAATGAATTGCTACATTTTGCAAAAAGGGCAGAAAGGCAGCTTGCTGAATCCTATAAGAACCGTGCTTCATTTTCAGCTCCTAATAATTCTACTCCATGGCGCCATTCACAGCAGCACGGGTCAGGGGTGCACACACCTTCATCTCATGCAACTTCTCGTTCAATTTCAACTTCTGCCAAACATTTTGATTCAAGAGGCAAAGCTGTAAGTTCTAATCAGTCCAGCTCCTCTGCTACTGCAGCTCCAAGGAAGACAAGTAAGATTGAATGTTTTAAGTGTGGTGGTCATGGGCATAAACAAGCTGAATGTCCCAATCGACGTACCATTATTGCACTTGCTGATGGATCTTATGATTCTCAAAGTGAAGAGGATGCAGAGTTTACCAATGTATTTGCAGACCAACATCTTGATACTTGTGAGTATTCAGCTGAGGATGGCACATTTGAGCTAGGTCTGAATTGTTTAGCCATTCAACCTATTCCACCTTTTGCTCACAATGACATGTTACAAGATGTTACTTCTCCATCTTCTGACGAGATTACTAGTGCTGATTTTGATGAGTTGCTTGCTGATTTTCCTGATTTGGAGCCTTCTACAATGAATACACCATCTCCTTCTTTGGTGGTTAGGAGAGTTCTTTCCACTCAGTTTGTTGCTACTGAACAAGGACAACGCCATAATTTGTTTCAGTCCCGATGCAAAGTGAAAGGCCAAATGTGCCGTTTCATCATAGATGGTGGGAGCTGCAATAATATTGTTAGTGCTTTGCTTGTTGAGAAGCTTGGTTTGCAGCCACGTCGCCATCCACATCCATACCATATGCAATGGTTGAATAATTCTGGGACAGTTAAGGTTTCAGCCATGATTCATTTAACATTTTCTATTGGTGATTATCATGGAGAGGTTGATTGTGATATTGTCCCCATGCAAGCATGCCATTTACTGCTTGGTCGGCCCTGGCAATTTGATGTGGATTCGGTGCATTTTGGACGGTCTAACAAATACACTTTCCTTGCCAATGACAAGAAGGTGGTTCTTGTTCCATTATCTCCAGAGGAGATACATGCTTCAGATGTGGCTCGCATGAAAAGAGAGGCATCTGAAAAAAGAAAACTGAGTGAGACCCACAACACTAGTAAGGAAGAGAGTTCTAAACCATCCAGCCACATAAAGCCTCATTCCACTTTAAAACAGCCACACCAAACTGAGTGCTTATTTGTGAGCAGGAGTGATTTGAGAGATGTGAGAAACACCACAGCCCCATTCTTTGTACTGCTGTACAAGGAGGTTTTATTTTCCACTAACGACTTACCTAGCTCGCTGCCTAGTGTTGTTCTTGATTTGTTACAGGACTTTGAGGATGTTTTTCCTGATGAAGTACCAGCTGGACTTCCCCCACTTCGCGGCATTGAGCATCAAATTGACTTGGTCCCTGGTGCTTCTCTTCCAAATCGTCCAGCCTACCGCACCAATCCCACAGAGACAAAGGAAATTCAGCGACAGGTAAAAGAGCTTTTGGACAAAGGGTATGTTCGTGAATCCTTATCGCCATGTGCTGTTCCCGTTCTTTTAGTTCCAAAGAAAGATGGCTCTTGGCGCATGTGTGTTGATTGTCGTGCTATCAATGCTATAACTGTTCGATATCGCCATCCCATTCCATGACTTGATGACATGTTAGATGAATTGAGTGGTTCCATCATTTTCACCAAGATTGATTTGCGTAGTGGCTATCATCAAATCCGCATGAAACTTGGTGATGAATGGAAAACAGCGTTTAAAACTAAAATTGGTCTCTATGAATGGCTTGTGATGCCATTTGGCTTGACAAATGCTCCTTCAACTTTTATGCGCTTAATGAACCATGTTTTACGAGCTTTCATTGGCAAGTTTGTAGTTGTTTATTTTGATGATATTCTGATCTATAGCAAATCATTTGATGAACATCTTGATCATATCCATCAAGTACTTACTGTTTTGAGGGAAGAGAAATTGTATTGCAACATTGCTAAGTGCACCTTTTGCACAGACCGTGTTGTTTTCCTTGGCTTTGTTGTTTCCGCAGATAGTATTCAGGTTGATGAAGAGAAGGTTAAAGCAATAAAGGATTGGCCTACACCGGTAAATGTGAGCCAAGTTCGAAGCTTTCACGGTCTTGCAAGTTTCTATAGGCGTTTTGTCAAAAATTTCAGCACCCTCGCTGCACCCCTTAACAATCTCACAAAGAAGGATGTTCCATTCACGTGGGGCCATGACGAAGACCAAGCATTTCACACACTAAAAACAAAGCTTTGTGAAGCACCGCTGCTACAACTTCCTGATTTTGGTAAGACATTTGAGATCGAATGTGATGCAAGTGGTATTGGCATAGGAGGTGTACTACTGCTGATGAGGACATCATTGGCTCAAATATGACCATGTCAACCACTTCTATACCAAAGGTGCAACCATTCTATATGAGGCTTATCATTGATGCATTTGATGAATTGGTGCTCCACCATAAAATGTGTATATTTTCATTTTCAGAATTACTTACATGGATCAAGGAAAGGTTTGATTGCATATGGAAAAACATGGAAGGTTAATGAAGTTGATTGGGGACCAAATCCAAGTATTCCCAACGTCCTCCACCTGGACACCACGTCACTTTTGGTCCAAGGAAAGAAAGAGATAAAATCCAACACGTTTTGGGGCTGGATTCGGACTCCAGGACAGCTCCAACTTGTGATGTTCACCACGGTCGCATACGGACTCAGATTGGGACGTTCTAGCACTTTTTGGAAAGCTTATCAAGTCTATTTTCCAACGGATCTGGACTCATGGCTATATCTTATCCGATGCTTCCGCAATCATCGTTTCAACGCCGGGGCCTTTTCTGCCTTTGGTGCTGTGTCACCCTATTTTGGGCTGATGGCCCATGTATCAAGTTGGGTTCATTAGGGACGTGTCCTAGGGTTGGAGAACGACCCCAACACCCCCTGGTCGTTCCCGTAGGTATTAATAAGGATTAGAGCCGCCACAAACAGATTGGGTTTTGTTTTGTTGAAAGTTTAGCCATTGCTACTTCCTTGTAGACGCGTGTGTCGACTAGACCATCCGTTCTACTCGATTCAGAACCCCAACTTTGTGATTTCAGATTGGTTTTCATCTCTATATTTGCAATTGAGTTGCTTGTTCTACTTGTTCTTGCTTGTTCCTCGATTGCTTGCAGGAATTACCCTAGTGGTTTGGTTGATCGTGTTCCACAAGATCGCGACGGCTGTTGGAGGTGGTGTATCGGTTGCTAAGGCGCAGCATCCTTGGATGGTTGTAGTCGGGCCGTGAACGTCATCTCCATCCCCAAATCGAGTTATCCACCTTCTCTCATCGAAAGATCAGGATTCACCCTAGTGGGTTCATATCAACTGCAAGAAGGTAAACCTGTTGCC